>OY284469.1:19235913-19512768 GCA_958336335.1 Dilophus febrilis | reverse complement strand
AAAACAATTTAAGCAGTTCAAAGCTTAAAATAATCAGAATGTAAACCCAAAACCAATAAATCGGAAATTAATCGAATTCAATTATTTTGAAAACGATTTTTGTTATTGAAAATACAATTAAAAAATAAAATAAAACGAAACGTAAAATAAAAGAAAATTGAAAATTAATATAAAAGAAAATCATATTTTTAAATTATAAAATATTATTGAAAATCAAAATAAATAAAAAAAAAGAAGGAGAAAAATTCAATAAATAGAAAAATAGAAAAGAATAAATAGAGAAAATATACCTTGAATATTATTAAATTCATTCCCATCATTCCCAGTTGTTAAAAAATCTGTATTTCCATAATACCCACCTGATTGTACATTTATTGAATCCTTAATGAATAATTTTATTTGAATCATCATCAAATCAATTATCATCATTAGCATCGAATCATCAACGAAATAATATCAAACATATCAGGCAACAAACGATAATAAAATTTATTTACATACACGTTTAAAAGTATTCCAAATTAGTATTTTGTGAAAATTTAATGGATAACAAATAAATAAAATTTTACCTGTTCGGGACTATTTACAGGACTATTTGAATTTGATAAATTATTATTATTATTTTCTAATGGATAATCGGAACGTAATAGATTTTCTGAATGCATTTTACCACGTAAACATGCAATATATCTTGTACAAAAATCTCGACATAATTCTTGAACCTATATTTTAAATGAATTTTTAATTTATTAATATATGTAAGGGCAATCACTATTTTGATTTAAACAAAAATATTCTATAATCAATAATACCTTTTCTAATTCTAATAAATGTATTCGTAATACTTGTAATGCTTTAATCATCTATATTTATATGATCAGAAAAAAAAATTCGATTGATTAATTTAATAATAATAATAAAAAGAATAAACAACAAATACAATAAAATTTTTCATAATCAATATATACCAGTCCATCAAGTTCAGCATTATTTGTTAATAGTGGTCGTTTTTCTTTTTCCAATAATTGAACAAATGCATGAATATCTCGTGAAAAATGATCATTATCACAATTTCCATTTGGTGTTCCATTTGGACTCGATGAATTCGATTGTGATGAGGATGTTGATGATGATGTTTGTACATAACCTTGGGTAGCTTGTTCACATTTTTCTAACATTAATGCTAATAACGAAAACAGTGGATGCCTGTATATATATATATATATATATATTTATATTGAAATACAAATGAAATTTGTTGTTTTCTTGGTAATTATATGATTAAAAAAAAATTTTTGCAGATGTAAATTATAAGAATAAATTGGACAAAAGTCACATAGCAAGGATTTTGTACAGACATGACAATCAAAATAAAAGTATAATAAATGAATAGAAAAACGAAGATATAAATCATTTTGTATTGGTTTTTCATCATTTTCTGATTTACGGGGAGGTTTTGTTGTTACTATGGAAGCAACCGTCAACCTGATGAAAGTCATCGAATTCTTGCCGAAGCTTATATAGAACATGCAATGCATGAAAATTATTGCACAAAAGTGGTTTCAACGATTTAAAAATGATGATTTTTATCTGAATATTGAACTAAACTTTGGATTGATCTAGGTCAATCAGTAAAAATTGACGACAAAACGCAATATCCATGGAGAGAATATTTAATTGTGTATTTGGTGGAAACAAAAGGGCCCGTAGTATGTTATGAATTATTGAAACCTGGTCAAACTATTACTGCAGTAAGCGCTACAAACAACAATTTTTTGAATTGAAAATGTCATTGAAAGAAAAACGACCAGAATGGGCCAACAGATATGGAAAAGTGATTCTTTTGCACAACACAATGCTCGTTTTCATATCGCAAAACGTTTATCAAAAAAAAAAAAACCTATTATATAATAAATATAAAATAAACCATTCAATTTTTATATATATGTATATATTGAAAGTGCAACAAAACTGCATCTGTAATATATATAAACTTTGATTATTATTTATGCATGAACATTTTTTTGCTTTCCACTTGAAAACTTCCACTTCAAGAAAAATCATCAATATTTGTAAAAGAAAATAACAAGTCCCTGTATATCATATATATATATATATATAGTCTTACTGGCGTTGTTATTTTGTTGACAACAAAACAAAACGTCGTCTGTCTCTCCTCAATATTTTATTTTTATATATAGATGATGAAAAGAATAATGTCGTCATATATATATTGAGATGTTTTAAGATGTAGATTTTTTTTTTATTTTTTGTTATTTATATAAATTGTATATATATAGATTTTGGATGCTGTTTTTATACATATATAATATATATATATATATTTGTTATCGTTTTGCATAAAGATCATTTAATTTTATTTTGTCACGAAAAGTTGAACATCGCATATTCACATTTTGCATTTATTATATATATATATATATATTATTATAATAATACATATATATATATTATATTATATTTTTATTCGTCAGTCAATATATATATGTGAGAACATCAAGTCGTAGTATAACTATCATCATAATGTAAATTTTATATATATATAGATATATTTATAGTAAATCTATATAGAATATAAATAATGTTTTTTAAAAAAAGAAGAATTTTTTTCATATCTGCTGTGATGTGTATTTTATATAAATATTTAAATATATTTTTTATAACAAAAACATGTAAATAAAATATTATATATACGGATAGAAAGAAGATAAATCCATTATATGGGATAATTATGGAAAATTATGTATATATGATTTTGTTTGTTTGTTTGTTTGACAGACAGACATCGATCGATTTTTGTATGATTTAACATTTAATTTTAAATACTTCTTTATATATATATATTTATTGGGATTTTGATGAGTTTTTTTTCTTTTTTTTTTATTTAAATTGACTTAAAATTTAAATAGTATATTCCAAACAGAAGTAAATAAGGATTCATAGAAAAGAAAAAAAAATTGATATATACAGTAGCAATATTTTAAGTATCCACACACCGTCATCATTATATAGATAGACGCATTTACAAAAAAAATTGAAAACAAAACAAAATCCAAAACAAACAAAAAATATGGAAAAATGTAATTCTACTATCTATAATAAATGTAATTACTATATAAATAATAAATATAAGATATATAAATTGAAATTGTATATTGGATATATAAATAACAAGCAATAAACAATATAATATACCAAATTGAGAAAAATATTTATTTAAACAAAAGAAAATGTAGGTCGATGAAGATTATTTCAAGAAGAAAAAGTTATTCCAATATATATATATATTATATATATATATATATATATGTAATATATATAGTATAGATATACGAATATACGATATATATCTATATACCATATATCTATGTGTTGTGTGTCCAAATGATTTCGTCTAATAATAAATAATACCAATAAACACTACCAAAAACAAACACAAAATGTATCGAATAAATCGTAAAAAAAATCAATAAGATACAATTTTTCCTTTTGTATTGTTATATTGCATTTAAATTTTTCACAAAAAAATTGTTTCTTACAATATACAACTATGTGTATTGTTGAATAAAGAAAATGTAATATATAAATATACAAGGGGTACCGATATGAAGTGAGCGTTTCAAATGGGGAAAGTAAAAAACATTTTATTCAAAGTATTGGTTCCATTGCTTTCTACACATTTTTACCACTTTTCTCACAATCTATGCATATCATGACAATAGAATTGTTCGTCTATTGAAACAAACCAATCATACACCCAATAGTTGTGGTTCTCACCAAAAGTATATCCCTATCGAGATATTTGTTGTATCTTGGCATTCACTACTTCATATCACTTCATATATATTCCTCCATTTCATCACATATGCGTATATGGATATATATAATACAAGAAAGTGATAAAACTTTGCAGGATATCTTAAAACTTATATCATATTATTTTACAAATTCGTAGCAATTGTCATATGACAGATCAAAGATCGTATACAGACCATTCAGCATATATATTTACTTATTTATTTATATATATAATAAATATAAGATAAAATAAAGACAATGCAATATATAAATAAGAATAAAAAAGGAAAAACAAAATAAACTTACTTATATACAGCTCGTTTGTCGGCTTCAAATTGTGCTTGGTCAATACCGTTTGCATTACCATTTGATGGTGCCGTTGACGGTGGTGGTGGTGGTGGTGGTGGTATTGCTGATATATTATTTTCTTGCATTTTTTCATCCCTCATCAATGCAATTTAAAGAAAAATATAGAACACATAAGATACACACACTTATACATATTAAAATGTATGTAACATTTTTTGGATGTATAGCAGCATTCACAGATCTGATATATATAAATTATATATAGATTGTAATACTTTTCTTCTTCTTCTTTACATATAGACAATATGATAATATATATATATGTATACACTACACACAATACACTACACTATACACAGTAGTATATAGTTCTTCTTTATATATACGACGACTAAGCAAAAAATTACTATGTGAAAATCGTATCAGCATCACATACATATATAATACCTTGTTATAGATGCTTGCTGGATATGCATATATATTTTTGAAATAGCTTTAAAAACAGAAGAAAATATATCCAATATCAAATAATGTATACGGACAGAAAACAAAAAAATGTTTGTCTTCTATTCTGTTGAAAATTTTTTGTTGATTTGATGCATTTTTTTCGGTTTATATCTGCAATAGAAGAAAAAGAATAAGAAACAATTTTTAAAATAAACTTTGTTTTATTTTGGTTAATTTAAACAATAAATACTAGTTGTAGAAAAGTTTTTTTTTGTTTTCTGTATGTGATAAGATTTTTTTTTATGTATGAGATGAAGGTTATTGTTACCGCATATATTTTATTTGAGATGATTCATTAGATTTAGTAATTATTGTTGTAAGATTGACTATAAAAAAAAAATAACTTAAGATATTATAATTTACTTTATGATTAATCTAAATGATGTATTTCAGATTTGATTCTCATTGCGTTATTGTACAGTAGTTGAAATAAAAAACCAATTTGTAAAAAATTATACATTTATTTAGTTATGGATATAACTTGACTGAGAAATGTATTTTTTAAATTTAAGTTAATTTAAGCACGAGATTTTTTTTGTATCTGATGTTATTTATTTATACTTTTCATATACATTAATACATTGCCATATTGAATTATTGAAAATTCTATTATATATAGACCAAAATTATTTATAAATAATGGAAAGTTTGAAAACTAAATCTTATAATTGTCAAAATCATATAATAATTTTGTTAATTTAGAAAGAAAGAAAATGTTTTTAATTGTATATATACATAACAAAAAAACCGTCTGTTTTTTTTTCTTATTTTATTGTTATAATTTCCCAGTTTTTCCTCATTGTATATATGGAGTTGGATTATTGGATATATAAAGAAAATAAATGAAAAAATGACAATTTAATAAATAAACCATTTAATTTTTTTTTTATTATTATGTATAAAAACTTTTACTTTTGCTCTTTTCAAAATATTAATTTATATAAAAAGACGCACATATACATTAAATTGCAATATGTACAATATATAGGAAATTTCTTTAATCTATTTTTATATTATACATGTACTTATTACTTTAAAAATCTACACTTTGCTTTTAACTAATTATATATATTTAAATATATATGAATAATATATACTTTTAAAAATATACCTATACGATGTATAATGTTATAGAGTTATATAACAGATAGATCATATAGACAGATATAGATCTACTAAATCATATATTATGATGAAAATGAACGACAGGTGAAATTCAACTTTTAATTCAAATAAAATTCACGATAAATTGTATAGCATCATGAGAGTAACAGAAAAATACACATAATATAATTATTACAATAATATGAATTATTAATTTTAATTACTTTTTTTCATAAATTCGCAATGGATTGTATTATTTTTAATTAATATAATTAATTTTATTTTATATAGTGTTTTATTGAACACATTATAGAGATTTGAATTGAATTAAAAATTTTCACATAATTGATTTTGTTAGGAAAATCCATTAAAAGAATTCGGAAATCCGAATGTCCAATATCCTAATAAATTGAATGTTTGTATTGATTTGATTTATTGATTATGATTATGAATTTGTAATGTGATTTATTTAACAAAATATACAATTTTTTGATATATAGAATTATAGTGGAAATATTTGAAGGGTCATATATTTTTTGTATATTTTTATCATTCAACGAAAAATATCAGTAAATTTTTGTAATTAATAAATCTGTGGCGATCAACCGCTTGCCATCCCTATGCAGTGATTCTTTACAGTAGAATATTCTTTTCGAATATTGTTAATGGAATCAGGCAAAGCACTGTTAGACTGTGAGATGAATCGTGATTAAAACCACACCACACATAAATAAACTAAAAAGAAAATAATAAACCAGTCGATCACAAAGTACATATATTAGGTTAATTTGTAGTATTAAATGAAATATAAACGTTAAAGTGAATTTAAAAAAACCCTGTAAGATCAGAGATAATATAATAAATTTAACTATAGATTAGGCCGGGGATTGGCCCCTTTTCCCATCTTCACGATGATATCACAAACTTGGATCCTGAAAAAAACAATTTTGCCATAAAGGATACCATAAAAGGATTTACGATTCCCATAACTATATATATACCATTGCGTTGATTCTATATTGTAATTATATCTTTGTATATATACAAAAATATGTTCTACAAATATACATATATATAAATAAATATATAGCATATTTAATATATTAAAATTGTATTATTATGATCAATATTTGTATATATAGTATATACAGTAAAAGAGCATCATGCGAGATATTAAAAAATATAAAACTATATAATGTGAATAAATGAAAAACATTGAAAGATAATATATATGAAAAAAAAAATTGTATTATAATATGAAGAATATAAATAAAAGTATTAAATCAAATTTCTGTGTAAAAATCATATTAAAACCACATGGTACATGTTTATATATATTTATATATAGATATTGTGTTGTATTGTTTTGTTATATATTATAAAACATACAATAGATATATAAATATTGTGGTGTAACCATCACACTTATTATAAGCAATATTATTAATATCCGTATACTTGCAATAACTAATATATCTATATGTATATAATAATATTTATATACTCCCGAATTCTGTAATATTGTTTTAGCGGTATTTTATACCAAACCAAACCATACAATCATTTTATATATATCTAATGTCATCATCCATCGTCATCCGCATACATTGAATTTGTTTTTATCATCGTCCGTAAAGTCGTCTTATATATTAATATACATATTTTTGGTATATATATAAACGAAACATGTACAAAACTTTTTTTGAACTTTTTTTTTATATAAGATATTATTATAGCACAGGATAAACTGAACTTTTATAAAAAAAAAATTACAGCACTATGAGAAAAAATACAATCTTTTTAGTATTATATACACAATAATTTACAGTATTTACAGTACAATAAGATTTAATAATGCACTCAATAAGGATTATTAATTATTTATACTAAAAATTGAATGGAAATTGTATTATAATAATATATAGAAGATGTTTCTGTTTATTGATATATATATATATATTGGGTGAAGGTGAAAATTGTCATTTTCCCAATTTCCTAGAAAATTTAATCAATTTCTGATATTTTAAAGAAAAAAATGTGAAAATCGGGCCATTGGTTCAAAAGATATAGTCGATTTTCCATAAAATGTATACGTACAATTTGTACTGTATAAAAAAATATATTATACCATTTGGTGGTTCATTTTTACAGTTACAGGACAACAGATTCCGGAACAACGAATATTTGTCTTTCAGAATATTCCATATATCCTCTGCGAAATCTAACTAACAATTTCCCAGCTCCAGGCCGATGATTTTTGGTGGTGGTAATAGTAATATTAATTTAAAAGATAAAATAACTAACAAGATTTTAACGTTATTTTAAATACTCAATAATAATAATAATAAAATTGCAACAATTACACGCGGTGTTCTGACAAATTTATAATCATTCTACTGTTTAGATATATTTATATTCTAAAATTATATGCGGGTACTAAAGTAAAAAAATTCTTGAATAGAAGAGCAAATGCAGAAAATAAGATAGACAGGATTCTATCATCATCGTATATATTTACACATTTTTATATATACAGTTGAAAAACATTGAGAAAATTTATACAAATATAGAGAATCCTTGAATATATATATACAGATGATATATACATATAGAAATGTTTTGTACCACCAGGATACATATATAGATATATAGCAGTATATATCTACAGTATATTTATATATAATCTCCAACATTCAACCATAAAATATATGGATGTTGGTATATATATATATATACAGATAGATAGATATAAACATATAAAGCAATCGCGCGGCATGTAAAAGAACTTGTAATAAAACCCAAATGTTACCTTTAATATAGAGAAAATATATACATGAATTCCGAATATTGCATACATATTTATATGTACAAATAAATATTAATTTTTTTTTTGTTTGGTTGGTTTATTTTGTTTTTTTTTATTTATATTATATCTTTTCTATATATATGGTATACATATTTTTTGTTTTGTGCATTCAAATACAGTATAGTATAGTTAGAGTGTGTTCAACGATATATACATATATATGTATATATGATAATGTTAATAAATATACAAATATGTATATAAAAACCAAGTTATATTTCTCCATATATAGTGGATAAAACATCCAAATGGTAGCATATATGCGGTTTCATGTTTTGCAATAATGTTGATGGTAAAAATTTTCAATTTTATATCTAACAATATGAGATATATGTGCGGAGAATTCAGAAAACAGTGAATACCAACAGATCCTGATGATGAGTTTTTTTTAATATCTATATACCTGCACTATCCCTGTATGGTATTATATATAGAGAAACTTGCGAAGACTGTAACAGCGTACACATTGACTATATCAAAATATAATATTACTATTCTGCATATTGTATATATATATATATATATTGTTTGTGTTGTTTTGGATGCTATAAAAATTACTTATTAAATTCAATTATACAAAAATAATGGAAAATTCATGAATTTCTTTTTCACATATATGTAATATTATGTAAAAAATAAAAAAAAAATTCCAAACCAAATATATAAATAAGCTGCCACACTATACAATACTATATACAAAAGTGTTTATATCCAATATATAAAGTATAAGATATGTGCTGCATATATATAGATGTAAAGAAAGACAATAAGGATATTATTATGGCTGTCTATATATATATATATATATATGGAAAGATAGATAGACAATAGGATAAGAAAAGCTATTATTTTGAATTTCATGAGATTTTAGTGGTATTTTTATTTTTTACATATATGTCTATAGATGCTTCATTCATTCCGCTATGTATATACGATTTCTTTTATAACCTGTTAAACTAATCAAGATAGGTATAGAGGTATATAAAAGGAAAACTCTATGATATTATAGATATATTAAATATGTTTTGAATTTGTATATATATAAAGCGTCTATGCGACATGAGGAATGAAACGAACAAAGAAAAATTACAGCAATTTTCCATCAGAAAACGTTTTTTTCTGGTTTTCAATAAATTAATTATGATACGTGGAGTGTAAGGTCAGGTCAGGTAAATTGTTATGTTAAGTCAAAATTCTTTGAAAATTTTCATAAAAAATAATTATAAAAACAATAAAAGTGTAGATAAACTCGAATATAAACTTCTATTTTATTACGGCCCCGATGATTTTTTATCAATTTATAATTTCTTTAAATAATTTGAAAATTCACAATAAATTTCTGATGGTTCATAGAAGAAAATTTGAAAATCACCTCATTACTTTAAAAAATATAGTCAAAATCAACTAATTACCATTAATGTGCCTTATTATGTAATAACTTATTTGACAAAATATTTTCATGCCACTGATGATTTTGATCTGTCAACTACTTTTACTATAGCTGCAAAAAATTATATTTTTTGGTGAAAACGTGAAAAATAAATCTCATAATATTGTATTATACAAACAAAATACCTGACATCACCTAAAATCGATTAACTTTTCGCAGTCAGAGATCCCATAAATATCATATACATAAAAAGTATTCAATTTTAGTATACAGCGAAAACCACCCTTTTTAAAAGGATATTAATATATATATATATATATATTGTTATTTCAAATCAACATACAATATATAAAGATTAAAAAACAAATATTACGATTTAAATATGATTTGTGTTCGTAAATTACGTAAAAATGGTAAATGTAAAAAAAAAATACACAGAAATCAAATCAAATGAAAAAAACAAAAAATCCATTCAATTATTGATCAATCAATAAAAGAAATAAAATTAATATTTACGACTTTATTATTATTATAGGAGAAATATCTCAGTGTCGGGACGTGAAAAAAATGTGTCTTGATAACACAAACAAATAGGATTTTCTAAAAGATACGTGCATAAAAAAATCGGTTTTTATTCAGGAAAATTGAAAATTTAGAAACTTGAATTTTCCGGAAAATTATGTTCGAAAAAGAATGTTTTTTAGAGAATAATTAATTTGTTTTTAATCACATACCGTTCAGAATATCCTATTGTTTTGTAGTTATCGGACAAATTTTTACCCGCCACTGATTTATTTAGCTTCAAATTTTATATTACAAATGTCATATATATAGAAATGTAATTTACTTTCCTTTATTTATGTATATATATTATGATATTATACAAAAAACAAAAAATCAAAAACAACATAATAATATGCAAATAGATGTTTATATTTATTATATTATTTTTTTACCATATATTGCACGATTATATCGTTTATATTTTATTCTTTTACTATATATATAGTAGATAGATATGCAATAGAAAAATGTTTATCGTGTCTGCTTTTTTATACTTTATACTTTATTTGATATTTGATATTTTTTCGTTGCCATTTTTATATGATTTGATAATGTAATGTATATATATAAAATTATAGCTCTATATATTTCGCTAGATCTTATATATAAATCGCAACACTTATTCGATATATTTTTGTTTCTTATATTATGATGTGTATGTGATTATTGCGTTGCGAGTATTATATAAATATAATAACATCAATCCAATAGATATATTCAAAAAAAAAAAAAAATGTTTGCTTTTATATATGCATTCCATAAATGTGCAAAATTTAAAATTTAAATGAAAGTATTTTGATAATATCCTTTCTAAATCGAACTATTTTTGATTTTTATCACAAACACAAAAATATTTCCATCTAACTAAATCAATGTTTATTTATAAAACGTGAAAATTATCTATAAACCGTCATCATATCTTTATATAAGAATATATTGAACATTTTCACATATACATATTATTTTTTATACATATTTATATATTTTGGTTGATTTTTTAAAAAATAAATACAATTTTTTTTTATGTTTTGTATATATACCAAAAGATATTCTTATAGATTAATTTATGTTGTTGTTGCTTTAAAACAAACATGTATTTATTTTATATAGTCTCGTATATATTTTCCAATTATTTGTGATATAATGACAAAAGAATATATTGAACTTTTTCATTTTTATCATATATATAATATATATATAATTATTATGAATATAACTAAATATAATAAAAAGAATTTAATTATTAGAGGTTTCCTATGGGAGACTTTTATATAGTCTCTATCTTTACATCATGATTTATATACCATAATAATCTGATTAAATTTCAATGTGTGATATGCGAATGTTATGGAAAAGATCAAAATACTTAAACAATCAAGTAACAATTTGTTAATATTTTGCATATTTTGTTTTGCAGAGTTGGCAGATTTGCGGCAGATACCAATTAAAAACTTCATTCGATTAAGAATATCTGACACACAACTTCGGTTCTAGTTTGTGCAAGATTTCCTTCGTTAAATGAATAAAAAATGGAAAGAAAAAGCTAAAATATTATAAAGATTTAAGAGGATATAAAATATTTTTATATATAATATATAAATAATATTAATATATTAAATAATGAAAACCAATTCCATTGGGAAATTCCACAGTCAAAGGTAATGCAATACAGCAAGACGTTTAAATATATAGAGAAATTATATGTACATAATACATCTTTAATAAATCAAATAAAAAATAAAATTCCATAATTTAGAAGAGAGTACAGAAGAAAATTAATTCAATGGGGAATTTTTTATGTCAAAGAGACAAATTTAAAAAATATTCACAGAAAGTTTAATATATCGCTTGAATATATAAAAATCTAAATAGAATTAGCATTCGTTTCGTAAGTATATGTTGTTTGCTTATATAGTCTTTGGCAACTCAAAACAGATTCGATTTATATAGCCTTTCATTATTGTGGGTAAATTCTGATGTGGGAATTAAATCAGATAGAAAAAATGTACCATCTCATTATTATATATACAGATCCCACAGATCTCATTCACCCGAACAGCAAAATTATCTATCTATATATAGATATAGAATAATTTCATAAACTGATTTGAAGCCAAATTTTATACGAGTTTATATACAATGTAAATCCGATTTTCTATATTTATAATTATTAAAATAATTTTATCTTAATATACAGGGTGAATAAAATAAAACGATCAGTAATTTTACAAAATTCAACATTGCCTTTTTGGAGAAAAATAGTTCAAGTCAAAAGTTGTAGGCGTAATCAAGGAGAACATTTCAAGGAGGAGGTTGTGTAGGATCAAGGAGGAGGATTGTAATATGGTCGGATCTTCAAATATAGATCAAATTAATTTTTTAATGATCGTTTTATTTTATGTACCCTGTACTTATATAGAATTCATTAAAGAAATTATTTAATATAATTCAAAATTCATTGTATATCTATCTATATATATAATAATAATATTTATATTATTGTTACAAGTAATGTAATGGATCATTATCACATGATGTTATATATGCTTTATATATATATATATATATATATATATATGAGATGACTAAGAAATACTTGTTGACTATACTTATATATGATTTTCTTTCAATTTCAATATAGTTTTATATATTAACATATATATATAAAATAAATTGAAATAATATCATTTAATTTCTTAAATATATACATTATACATATTGTGTTCTATTCAAATCTAATCTATAATATCTTCGTTGATTATATATAATTTAAATGCTAAGCGGAGACACATTAAGAAAATATAAATAAATGATGTTATAAATGCGTTGATGGTACAAATGACAAGGCAACAACGCGACAACGACGAAGACAATCATTACTATTATTACTATTATTATTATCAACATTTTATAAAGATAATTTTTTTATAAATCTATTATTATACCATGTCATTATTATTTAAATTTAATTAAACATATTTATTTTAATTGTCTATATTATATAGGAATAAACCTAAAGTATATAGGAACAAAGTAAAATATATATATGTATGTATATAGTTGAACAAAAGTATTAAATTTATTTATATATACGAGATACACGATGATATATAAATATATATGAACGATATAGTGTGATTGTTATCATCATATATACATGGAAAATGTGTTTCAAAATCATTGGCATTCTGTTTGGCATTCATAATATAAGGGAGAATATAAGGAATAATTTCAAATTCAAAATTCTAAATATATATTTATATAAATTTTTCTTTCTTTCTTATATACTTTTCTATAACACCTTATACATAGGAAATATATAGGTATTTTTTTTTAGTAAATTGAAAACTTAAATATATACATACATACAAATATTTGGATGGATGCATTGCATAAACGGTAATCTTTGTATGTGAAAAACTTCTTTAGTATTACTTTTATGCATATATGCAATCCGCAATTGCAAGAAAATATTTATTTGAATATACTCGTATACGTACGTATATGCAATCGCGGAATTAAATTATTTTAT
This sequence comes from Dilophus febrilis, assembly GCA_958336335.1. Classification (NCBI taxonomy): domain Eukaryota; kingdom Metazoa; phylum Arthropoda; class Insecta; order Diptera; family Bibionidae; genus Dilophus; species Dilophus febrilis. The sequence goes on along the minus strand of OY284469.1, from coordinate 19,498,677 downwards.
TTTGTAAAATGTATACAATATAAAAGTTTGTCTGAAATGGATGGATTCTTGAATGATACAACAACAAAAAATATATACTAAAATAATTTCTATTTCTTTTTTTTTTTTATTACATATGGTATTTTATGGATTTGTATAGAATTGGTAAAGGGATACCGTGCAAAAATTAAGAGAACGTTTTTTATGGAAGTGTTGAATTGAATATGAATATAACGATTAGTTTCCCCATAAATGATTAAGTTGATACTGTATGCATCAATATATCAATATAAATAATTTTAATGATCGACATTATACATTTGTATCATCAACATTATGATCAGAATTAACCCAAATTGAAAATTTCTTGGGATTGGACAATCAGATTTTTGGAATGGAATATCACCATTTTAGGTTTGTTTAGTTCTGATATTACAAATGTTTTATCAACTTATCAGGCAATATAGCGACAAAACCGATTGATAATTCAATCAATTATTACAATTTGTTTACTTTGTATTCGGAAGTCTACTAATTGTATTGTTTTATGTTTTTTATTGAAAAAAGTTTAACGAATATTATGGAAATTATACCTTTTGAGATCTTAAACGTTATAAAAATTCTCAATTTATATCATATAAAATCTTAATCAAATTACATATAAAATTTTATATATTTATTTAACAAAAACAAAAAACATCAACTTTGAATTATTATATTTATTCTTATACATCAATGTCATTTGAGATAAGAAAAACGTTGGTATATTTACATATATAAATTGAATTGGAATCATTTTATTTCTTGTATAAGTATAAATAATATATTTATTATATATATTTTGTTTTACAAAAGGTACAACGATACAACGACGATCATTGAACTTTTTTTTACATTTATTTTTCATCATGAAAACGAAAACATTTATTTATAGAAAACGTATATATACCGCTCTATATATATATAGTAAACAAAAACATTAAAAAATAATCTAATAATCAGTAAGCAAAATATATGTATATAAAAATAAATAAATATGTAAGAAGAGATTATCAAAGGAATTTATATATATAGCAGTAAATAGAATGATAAAAAAATTTTAACATAAATTGTATTTTGTTTGAAGTTTTGCGAAACTAAATATCATAGGTATATGACTAATAATTTATTTTGTTATAATCAAAAAAAAAAAAAAATATAATGATTTAATTGTATTTAAATATATTAAATGCTATATAATTTTTATATATCACGCCAAAAAATTTTAATTTTATTATTATATACATATAACTATGATTAAGTTGCATTTACAAAATAGCTGATATTACCAAAAATCGATCAATAAATAAATATTTATACATTAATTAAATATTATAAATCAATTTATTTATTAGGGTGTTTCATCTATTATTATTGAATGCTATAGAAATATTTTTGATTTTTCTGCTGAAGGGGAGGTAAAGAGACAAATTCAATGTAAACAGAAGTGATTTTAATATAATAAAAGTTCTATAAAGAGATTTATGGTAAATTCTTATTCGTTGGGGTTAATTTAGAATTGAAAATAATGTTCTCTAACCAATAATCTAGTGAATTATGGAAATTCTCAAGGTATTCAAATCCAAATAAGTGCGTAAAAATAATCTGTAATCAATTTTAAATGATTTTTTTTTCCAAATTAATATTTCATATATTTAAATTCTTAAGTGTTTTTACATTATTATGTATATAGAAATTGTTGAAATCTACTTATCTACTTTTGAATGTTATTTTTACTAAATGATTGAACTAATCACAGATCTACAATAAGAAAAAATAATTCTTTTATAGTATATAAAAAAAAACAAACAATTGACATTTCAAAGTATTTATAAATTAAACACATTCTTTCTTATATGTCGTTATCGTACAATTAAGATACAAATTTTTATAACCTTGGATGTTAACATTCACCAGATCAATCTTAAATATATTTATACGAAAAATTTTCATATACACACACAGGCAGGCAACTTCTAATTTATATATATTAATTTTTTTCCCAAACAAATCTATATTGCACGCGTTAAAATATTACAATATATAATAAGAGAATTTTTAATATAATATCGATAATATTATAATTATATTATTACCAATTTTTTATACAAATATAAATTTAATTTAATTTAATTTAATTTTGTACAAAAACTTTGTTATAATAATATATTTGTACGTGAATGTATATCTATAATTCTATATATACATATATAAAATAAATGTGTTAATCGAATAAACATTTGCAATTATTCATCGGTTAATAATGTATTTGATTTTTTTTTCTCTTTGTAAATGTTATAGGTTATTTTTCTTTCATACAGCACCAACTTAAATATTATTACAATATCGCAAAATTATATTTAATTTATGATGGAATAATGATAAAAATAGAATTATAAGTACTTTTTTTGGATGACTTATATTGTTGGAACGCCATTTGAAATGAAAATATATGAGAAAATTTTCTCTTATAGGAAAAAATCCTCGAGTACAATCAATTTTATTACAATCCTTTCTATCAATTTTAGAATAATCTAAATCATATATGGGTTTATCTTTTAGTGCATGTTCAAGAAAAAAATACAATTCAATGCCAAATAAAATAGACTAAATATTTTACATAATTTTATCCTAATTTCGTCAAAAACGTCGCAAATAATACAATAATTAAACCGCATTAAAAACTAGACCACCGATCATTTAATTTTCCCCCGAAAAACAAGATGTTTTTATTAACAACAAGACGAAAAAAACTATTTATATAGACTTATTTATCTATAAAATATTCCATTTCTGATGAATGATGAATATCGCACATAATATATATATATATTTAAATTAATTATGATAATTTTCTATATGATATATAAATATATGTTAATAACTTAAGTAGCAAGTGATAATAAAAAATAATAACAAAATTATAATAATTCATCAACGATGATTAAGATGATGATGGTGAAGAAGATGATGAGTTTATGCGAGCTATATAATAATATATTTCATCTATATATTTAATAAATAATGATAATAGAAACTCGAAATATATATATTTATTTGATCATTTCGTATATCCATATACTCTATGCGACGACATGTTAATCACATTAATGGTTAAGAAAAAAATAAAACGATTACCAAAATTAAACCATTACCAAATTAAAATTTGTTTTATTTTCATTTAAATATGATGTAAAAGAATCATTAGTTGGATACAGATTTATCCATGATCATCAAATTCATATACATATATGTATAATTGTAAATTAACGAAGAATATATACTAAAAAAAATTTTTTTATTCCATTTTATTTAGTAATTTATTATCTCTCATTTATATTATTTACATATATATTTGCATTTTAAATTTAACATAATTTAATTTTCAAAGTACTTGAAATTTAAATTAATGTATAAAAAAAAATAAGATATTTGAAAATTTTAAGTGTTTTTTTTTTATTTTTGCTTCTTAATTTTTGGTATTGGATATACTAAATGAAAACATTAATAATTAGTTAGGGTGGTTTTGTTTTTTGTTAAAAAAACATCGATTAAATTCCCAGTTCGGGCATGCAAATTTGAAAGGTCAAAAAAATTTAAAGTTTTTTTTTATAAATATTTCAATGAAGAAAAAGTGGAATCTGCATTAAGATTTTATATATCAAATTTTTAAATGGATTTGAGATGATTTTTCTTGAATATTTTCAATTTCAGGCAAATGATTTTTAAAGAAAATATCCTCATTCACAGGAACGTAACTATAAACAAATCGTCTCAATATGATATTCATCATAAAAACAATTTATCAATTAATAAACAACCAAAAAAACTTCTGTTTTTTTTTGTTTTGATGAATTTCGATCAAATTGAAGGGGTTAAAATGAAAAGAAAATGAAGTGCGATATTACATAAAAATTTATATAATAAAATAAATTGTATTTTTTCCCATTTTATCTATAACTATAGAAATATAACGCACATATTTTAAAGATTCTTATATCTATCTATATAGTATATATTCTTCATTCATATACATCTGTATATATAAATAGATCAATTTATTATTTATAAATAAGAAATCTTTTATGTATTAATTTTATATGTATCTATATATATATATATATATATATATATATGTTTACAACAATCTTTCATATTTATTTTTGCGGCTTTTGTTATAAACTTTTTCTTATAAATAAATAAATATTACTTGAATTTTAAATCAAACATTATCATATAGTCTATATATATTTTATATATATCTATATCTATTTATTTAGAAAGAAAAGAATACAGAATATCCAAACACAATTAAGAATCGGGCTTTGGATTTTTTCAGACTGGCGAACGTTAGGTGCGATGAAAAGTTCCGCTTAGAGGATGATATTGTTGTTGGATACCAAAAAACAATCGTAAGTTGTAGGTAGAGGCGCGCGTATGAATAAGTAAGTAATTGAACAATAAACAAATAGATTTTTAATGAAAATGAAAAAAAAAATGGAATATATTGAATTCATTCATATTGAATTTTGATAAAAATGCTTTAATTTGAACTTTCCGGTAATCTTACAAACAATTTATCAAAACGATACTTAAGAAGAAGAATAATAAATAAAATTTTCGCTTACAATCGACAGTTGGTGTTAGCGTTCGACAACAGCCTAACAACAGAAGGCAACAGAAGAAGGCTGTTTCTTAATATTTTCCTTTAACGTTGCCGGTGATTATCCATACGACCTACGGCGCGGGAGAAAACATGCAACTCTGTGTGAAAATTCAGATAATATTTTATGTCTTCAACTTCATTAGAATTTGAACCCACGACCCCAAAATTCGTATGCGTATTTTAAGTCGTCATTTTTATCAACTACAACACAGAAGACCTGCAATTATATAATAATTCAGGACATCGTGTATTATACATATATAAAACATTATTTTATTTGCATATGTCTTTTTTAAAGCATTTATTTTTTTTTTTTCTTGATGTTCATATACAGACAGTGTATTTTAAATTATTTGTATATGCGCTACCAAAAATAAGGGATAATTTTTCCATTTTTAGTATATCTACAACCCCATAAACGTACATATAATGCTAAAAAATATTCACATGTATACCATATAGCAGCAGATACAATATATATATCCTAGTCGTCGTCGTCGTCGTTGTCGTTGTATGTACTATCGTACTATATATTATATATAAGAAAAGAAAGTATTGATTTTATTTTGTGTGTGAAATGTAAATTAGAAGATTTATAAAATTAAGTTTGTTTATTTTTTATACATATTATAATAATGTATAAACATTTTTAAATATTAATAATAAATAAATTTTCTTTTAAATAAAAGTTGTTTATTTATTTGAAAATTATTATGCGTACATATTTATTTATAATCTTATATAAACTTTTATAAAATGTATAAACCCCAATTCAGTTTTAAATCCAAAACATTTTAATATTTTTTTCTAATCCAATCAAGATTGTGTAGAATATTTACTTATATTGACTTATTCTTTATTCGATCTATTTATTTGAAAATATTCACAATGCAGTACTAAAAATGGGGTTTCCAAGAAAAAATAAACATTTTATTTAAATAATTGTATAGAAAATCTTCAACGTCAGAAGTTGAATTGAAATTTCCTGATGATGTATCTAACAAAAGAGTTAATTCCTATTTAAAAAAAAAAAAGAGTCCCTTAAATATATTTATATTCATTGTCATTTATATCATAAAATCATTCATTCGAATTCCAAATTCAATGAAATAATAATCAATTGAATAAAAAAAATGACTTTAAACAATAAGACTTTAATTTTTTAAATCGTTTTATATGTTTTTATATATTTTACCGCCGTAAATGAATTGTTATTTTATTGATAATTTATTGAGAAAAAATTAATTGATAATTTAATCATTAATATAATAATAATAATAATAATAATAATTAATAATTAATTTTAACAAAATTGGTCATTCAATTTTAATTTATATACTTTTACGTATATTCTATACGTATATTATTGTATATACACAGTTCATGGAATTAAAAATTATTTTCGATAATTATCACAATAATAATTCTTCAATATTTTTTTTTTATATATTATTGTATTGTTTTGTTTAAATATTAATTTATTTTTAAAATATACAATTTTTAATTCTTTCTTTCAATCATTCATATATAGATATAAAAACAATAAAACATAAAATATTCAAGTGCTTTGCTTAGAATTCATATACATATACAAAAAAAATAACATATATCATATATATATAAAATAAACAATATGAGAATTTAATAATATTTGATAAATTTCCTATCGTAACAACAACAACAATATAAGTATAAATAATAAAATTTTGTATTATATCATTCAATTCAATTAATCAGAATTCATTAACCAAATAAATAAATTATATATATATATTATTATTTATTTGTACGTGAAAATATTTAGATTTTATTTTTGTTTATATGCTTTATTATAATATATCTTTATCAGTCTTTTATTTATTTTCACAATATCGTTTTAAGTCGAAAAAAAACAAGGAATTGTTTAAATTGATTATATGGAATAATTTTTTATATTGAATTATATATTAATAATAAGAAATCGTCACTAAGAAGCGATTGTTGAATATTAAGAGATTTATCAATTGTTATAGGTGTATATATCAGGTTTAATTATTTTATGGAATGATTAATGATTATATTCAAGACGATTAAGCCATTGGTGTTATGTACAATTTGAAAATATCACCAATTAACGTTTCAGAAGTATTGAACTTTTTATTGTACATTATCTATGCATTTTTAGGATAATGTTTTTTCAAACCTTAATTATATATAAAAGAATGAAATTATACTTTTATGATGTTAAATATCTTGATAACTCATTCATTAAAATATATAGGCATCTTCATTACCTATGAAGATGTAATTTTTAGAACAGTTTTCTAATGAAGAAATATTGAATCTACTAGGTGTATAAATAAGTACTTACTGGTTTTGTAGTTCGTAGCGTCGCTAAGGAAATATAAAAAATTTTATGATTTGACATACATTCATTTGTATTTTTGTTTCTATATTCAATAATTAGTAATTGAATGTAGAAACAAATAAGCCATATTTCCATTCCCAAAAGCAATGGTAAAGATTCAGAAGATGGGAAAATTGGTCTAACCACATGAATTGAAACAAAAAACAAATATAGAAAAGCTAAAAGTCACTTGTGAAATGCTCCTTCAACGATACGAAAGCAAATCATTTCTTCATCGAATCGTAACGGGAGATGAAAGCTGGATATATTTTGAAAATCCAAAATCAAAAAAAAAAGCATGGTTATCACCTGGCGAAGCTGATCCATTGATCGCAAGACCAAAATCGGTTTCTGCTCTGTGTTTGGGGGGACCAGAGATTGGCATCCTAGATCATGAGCTATTAATTCTGGGGTGAAACGGTTAATAGTGAACGCTCTACCGACAACAAATGATAAATTTCAACCATGCGTTGATCGAAATACGTCCAAAATGGGCTCGAAGGCATAGGCATAGTATTTTACAGCACGCGCGGTCTCATCCATCAAAACCGGTGGAAGACGCAATAAAATCACTTGGATGGGATGCGTTATCACACCCGCCGTATTCTCTGAACCTTGCCCCGTCCGATCCGATCACCCATGGAACACTCACTTGGAGCCCAGCATTTGGTTAATTTCGAACAAGCTCAAAAATGGTTGTTTAAATGGTTTCAATTGATGAACAATTTTATTGGGATGGTATTCATAAATTAACCGAAAGATGGGCAAGATGTGAAGAATCAAATGGACAGCACTTTGAATAAAACATTTTTAACTAAATACATTGTAAGTATCGTGCTTTCTTTGACGAATAAAAACGGTAATTGCTTATTTGTACACCTATAGTATACTGAATGTTTACCAATCATCAAATAAAATTTAACTATGCATTTGGCAGTCGTTTAAAAATTCTATAGATATAATCCTAAAATATAATTGTCTAAAATAAATCAATTCTTTGTTAATCAATATTTGATAAAAAATTGAGTATACAAAACTGTTTTTAATCATCCAAAATCGTTGCTTCAGAGTTTAAATACAAATTCTATATAAATTTCTTATACAACACACAAACTAAATTGGTTTTCTTTTTCACGCACACCAAACCCCATTAATATTTATTTATATAAATACATAAATAAATAGACAATATTTTCATAAAAATTAATAAATTTTATAATTTTTCCAAGTGATATGGAAATAAGAGGGATGAGAAATTATATTTTTCTGTATAGTTTGAATTTTATGTAAATTATAAATAAAACAAAATAACAAAAAATGTTGACGATAATGTCTTGTTTTATTGCTTCTGTGTTTTTTTTTTTTTTAATTTTATTATTATTATTTTTGCATTGTTTTGTGTCAAGTTATTGTGTTCTTTTATTGTATATTTATATATACTTAAATATTACACCACCTCGTATGAATAGAATTTCCATTTCTTTATATATACATTGATGTTGGGGATATTTTTTGGCTATTGTATATATATATATATATATAATATATAGGACTGACTGTTTAATGGGGTGAATATAAATTTGTCTGTATTGGTATTTACTCTGTGCATATAGCACCATATAGCGCTTTCTATACATTCTTTCTTTTTATCAAAAAAAAATATACAACAAGTATAAGAATAATTCTGAATAATATTACATATAAATGTATCAAGAAAAGTGGAACTATATGCTGTTGTTGTATGCAATGCCAACAACATACAATTTACAGACAAAATTATATATAAATAATACATCAATGTTTGGGATGGATATATATCATTGATATAATAAAATAAGACTTTGTTGCTGAAGTTGATTCTTGGATACAATTTTTTTCCATTGTACTGTACAAAAAATATATATTGTATAACAACAACTACGATTCATATAAACATTCTGATTCTGTATATAGTCTTCGCACTGATGATCTCTACTGTGACTGTTTTTTTTTCTATATACATAATTCTCTATTGAATGTATATTTATTTTGAATTGTATTTATTATATTATATTTGGATTTTCTTCCTTTTTTATTTTATATTTATTTTGTTCGTTTTTGTTTGTTTTAAATGCACAATATATAAATATATATATGCATTCTCATCAATATATATATTTATATATGTGTATACAAACAGAATGACAGAAATTATTACATTTATTATTTGAATGAATGAGTGATGATATAATGATGATGATGACGATGATGGTATGATGATTGATGATGATAATAAAAAAATCAAACAATGCGACATTCATTTATATTTTTATTCTATATTGATTCTATCCAAAGAGACGATATTTTATTTTTGGGAAAAGGCGTCAAATATAATAGTATCATAGTATTATTTTTATTATTTTTGTGTTTTTTGTGTATAGATATGTATAGTTATTACAGACTGTGGTTGTTGTTGTTATTGTTGTTGATTATTCGATTTGTTTTTTTTTGTTTTCATAAGCGAATATATGAATAATAATATATTTTAGTTTCCATATTTAATAATAGTAATATATTTATGATATGTATACTAAAATGTTTTGAAAATATTTACTCACCATTTTGAATGATTCAAATAAAACTGTGGGCCTATGGAAAATAATTAGGAACGGTTACTTAAGTATCCGCAAAAAACTAAAATTGTAATATTACACTTTGAATGTCGTTTTTAGTTCTTTTTCTAAAACACATATAAGAACTTTTCATAGGATTTTTTTTAAATCTTATATTTATTTACAAAACAAAAAAAAACACTTATTATATACATTAAATATAAATCCACTAATACACAATAATTAAAACAAATAATTTATTAAATATTCCACAAACAAAAAATATGATGCGCTTTTTCAAATGATTATCACTTTTTTATTATATATATTATAATATTTATTTTATTTTTTATATATATTTTTATTTATTTATTTATTTATTTTGACTGGTGGTGCTGCTGACTGACACAGCCGAATCAAATTTGTCCATTGATAATTTATTTTTTTTTCTCTACCGCACAGAAGCAAAACAAAAATAATAAAATACACAACAACAACAATAAAAAATTCTTTTGTTTTTCCTTCTTTCTTTTTTTTTTATTTTATAAAATTTGATTTTAATTATATAAGACTAATAAAAAAATATTAATTTATTAATAATAATTAATAAAAAACAATCGAGTTTCAATAATATTATATTATTTATTTATTTATAAAAAAAATTCACCTGTTTGTTATTTATCTATTTTTTTTTTTTATTTTTATTCTACTATTTTTTTTACTACCGACTAAACAAAAAAAATACAGAACTATTGTTTTTGTTTTTATTATTTTATTATTACTTTTTTAATTAATTTATATTATATTCGTTAAATTGTTATTGTTAAAAGAAATTAACTGTTTTTCTTTAATTTTATTATTTAAAGTAGTAAAATTAATTTCAATTAATCAGAAAAGATGTAGTATTCTTATTATTATTGTTGTTGTTGTATTATAGAACTAGAATTTTATTTTTTTGTAAATCCATATAAACAATAAAACACAATTTATTTATTATTTTCGTTTTTGTGTATTTTTTTTAAAAAAAAAATGAAGAAAAATGATTATATATTGTTGTGGAAGCGGGAGCACAATCTTTAATTTAAAAAAAAATAAATAATAAATAAAACACAGAAAAAAAGTTCACTAAAAAATATGTCTAGACAGCACAAATCACACAGAAGATTTGAAGAATGAAGAATGATTTTGATTTGAATTTATCATCATCACACATCTTCCTACACTCATTCATTTTCATATAGCTTTGCTTTGAACCTGCAACATCCACAAAACCACCACAACTTGTCTTGTCTTTTGCACATAAACAACAACATCTCATAATCCATCATCATCATCATCATTTCCTATGGCATTTCTATAAATAATATTTCTTTTTGCGCATTCGCACTTCATTCTTTTCTGCGACAACTCTGTACTGTAATTCATTTCATATTTTTTTATATTTCAACATTTATATGGATTTCATCATCTACAGACATCTCTTTTTTATTTGTATCGAAAAACGATTTCTATAAATGTTTTGTCCATGGTAAATTTTACGTAAATTTACATTTTACGAATGTTTAATTAAAGATACAAACCAAAATAAACCTTTTTTAAAAAAGAATATATCAATAGAAATTTGTATGAACTTTGAAATTTGTATAAACCGTATTTTGAATATTCAATTTTATAACATTGAAATCTTGAGATCCACAGAATGAGTTTTGTTATAAATTTTTATATCACTAAAGTGGACTGAATATTATCTTCCAAATGTTATTAATAATCAGGAACTAAGCCAGATCAGGGAATCTAATACATTGTCATCATCTTATCATAAGTGAAGATCATGCCAATTCCGTGAAGATCATGTCGTAATATTCCACTTAAATAATTATAATTAAAATAATCATAAATAAATACATTTGTTTTTTATTGATTAGATTTAGTTTTTTTTAAATATATATATATATATAAATATTGAATGCATAATATTTTATTTTTAATATATATTTTATTTATAATAAAAAATAATAGTAATTAATTTAAATTTTTGCAATATAATCTGTAAATAAAAAAATAATATTATAATTCTAAAACATAAAAATAAAAAGTGGTTTATTTTTTTTCATTTAAAATTTTTTATGTGCAAAAAATATTAATTCGTATTTTTGTATTTTTTTAAATAAAAATATAAATTTGATGATCACAAAATAAAAATAAAATTCAAATTCATTCTTTTTGTTATATAATATAATAAGCAAAAAAAAAGGAATTATATTTATTATTTTAATATAATTATTATTAAATATATATATATTTATTGTTTTTATTATACATTAAATTAATAGTTTTTTTTTCTTTTTATATATACATATTTTTATTTTTGTTTTTTAAGTTTTTAATTTATTTAAACATAATTGATAATCACGGGGGTTTTTTTTTTGCTTTCTTATTCAAATTCTAAATTAAAAAATGGGTGGCAATAACAGAAAATTTAAATAGGTTTTTATAATTTTGTTATTATACAAAAAAAAAAAAAAAAATATAATAATTATTATGAAAACAATTAATTATAATTTATATTGTTTTATGTAAATTTTTAATCTCATTTATTTTTTTTTTTTCATGTTTTCTTTTTAACTTTAGCAGTCTTTTTAAAATTCCATTCCAAATTTATATGGGACATTTCTTTTTCGTTTTTATTATAAAATAATAAATGGGTCTTTTTTTTCGATTTATTAAAAAAAAAACAATTATTATTCCGGTTTTTTTTTATTTAATTAATTAACCCAATGAAATTTAATAAATCTTTAAAAAATTTTCATTAAATCATTAAAAACCGTACGTGTATTTTTTTTGCTTTTTTTTTTTATTATAATTTAACATTCAAATAGGAAATAATTAATTTAAAATAAAATGTTCATACATAAAATTATGCAAAAACATTTAAAATGATATGATAAAAAATAAAATAGAATATAATTAAGTTTTAGTAGAACAACAAAAATATGATGTGTGTGTTATCTCATTAATAATTATTTATCTATCGCAATAATTATTAAATTTTTCATTATATTTAATTTATTTTTTTTACTTCCATATATTTTTTTTTATATATTTGATTCTTCTCTGGTATAAGCATAAAAACAGAAAAAAAATGTATCTTCAATGATTCAAAATTATATAAATCATCTTATTACAAAACTAAAAAAAAAACACAATTAATAATAATAATAAACACATATAATTAATTTTACAAGCAAAAAAAAAGGAATTTAACTTGTGTTTCTTTTTAACTAAAAAATAAAAAAAAAAAAAGATCACATTAACAAAACAAAAAATTTGCATTTTATTTTAATTGTTTTTAATTTCTAATTGAATTATTGAATAGAAGTTTTTGTTCGATGTCGTACAACATCACTGGCTGGAATATTTAATTCGGATTTATTTTTTTCAATATATCTGTAAAAAAAAAAAAATAAATTACAATTAAAAAAATGTTATTTATTTATTATTTAATCGTTTAATTTAATTCTAATCAAATTAATAACGTTAAAATTACAATAATTTAAAATTTAAGACAATTACAATTTTATTAATATTATATTTAAAGATTGTACAAGATCATGGGATTTTTTTTTGATTGAAATAAACGAAATGTTCTCTACAAATACTTAAACATATACATACCTTTTACGAGCCACAGCCAAAAGCATTTCTTTTCTTCTTTGTAAGATTTTTTCACGTTCCAATGAACTTTTTGAAAAACGATCACCCAATGGAATATCTTCCAAACTATAAAATAAAATAATAATTAATATAATAAAAATATTATAAAAATTATAATTTAATATACCAAATAAAAAATTACATTTTTTCATACCTATCATCACGTAACAATTCATTTTGATTACCAAATATATTTGAATTACGTTCAATTTCATAACCACTATCGCCAATCGAGTTATTACTATAATTATTATCGGTATGTGGAACTGTTAAATTTTGAATATAATAATCGTTTGTCGATGATGATGAATTTGTTGTATTTACTAAAGATGCTGATGATGCTGATGCGGATGATGATGTTGATGGTCGTTGTGAATTTAAATGATTCAATTGATCATCATTTGATTCAATTCTAGTTGTATTTTCTGTAGTTAAACGACTGCCACCATTTCGTAATCCATTCATAGGATTATTGTTATTATTTATATCATTATTATTATTATTATTATTATTTGGATCATTTGAAAATTCATCTTCAATTTCATTTTGAAAACGTGATGATGGTGGTATTGGTATACGTCCTTCCAGTATATTATCAATTGTTATTTCCATTGATCGGGATAAATGTAAATCGGCTATGATTGTCGATAATGGATAACGTGGAAACATTTGTTGAATTTGCCGTGACATATTACGTAATTGAGATGTTTGAGCAGCTGTTGCCTGTTGTTGTTGAGCTGTTCGTATGGCTGCATTTATATGGGTTACTTCAACGGAAAAATTCGGTAACCATGAAACATAACGTGAACCTGGACATTTAAAAATAAATAAAAACATGAATATATTAATGTGGTAAATAATCATCATTGCGGAGTTTAAACAATTAAAGCGTTTATATTCTATACAATTCAAATAATAATTTATATATTTTAGGCTTTATCGAGCAGTTTTTCCATAAATTTGTGAAAAATTAGATAGATTTTCATGAAAATTGAACTACAATTACTTTTATTCAAAAATATATAGAAAAAATTCAATCTAAATTTGTCACAATACGCAGTTATAAAAGATTTTAGAATGGATTATACTTTCTAATAGAATTAAATAAAAAAAAAAGGTTAATTTAACCTTCCAAATAATTAACTGAAACAATTTGCAATTACTCAAATACATAGTTATTTTATCTACTACGTAATAACGTAAATTAAAATAATATTTCTTCAATACCTTAAGTATATATATACGTTTTATTATAAAAACTGAGTCATTTTTTTTTGCAAAACGTGAACAAGTAGGGAAAAACAATTTTTTAATGCAAAAAATGCACGTATGTATTTGATTTAAGTTATTTTTGTTTAAAAAAAACTGAGTTAAATTTAGTAAAAACAAAAAAAAAACTTAAGTAATAATAAACATAAATTGAAAATAAACGCAAAAAAACCAACACACAAAAAACTGGTTATTAAAAATAGATAAAAAAAAAACTAAATAAATTTGCAAAAATAATTTGCTGGTAATTAACAAAGTAAAATAAAAAAAAAAAAAACGAAACCAAACCAATTTTTTTTTTATTTTTTTACATTAAAAGTTAATATTAAATGCAATTAAATTTATTTATATAATGATAATGCTTTTTTTTATTACCATTGAAATGAAAGAAATGATTATTTGTTGCTCGTCCATTATTTTCCGTTTCATCAATACGATCAATATTAACATTTAAATTTGCATGATTTTGTACACTTAATCCAAGACGACACGTTGGACAACTTGTATCTTGTTCTAACCATGATTGTAAACATGAACTATAGAATATGGAATTTAGAGAAAAGAATTTTTTTTTTTATAAATTTAGAATATAAACTTGTGATTTACCAATAAAAATAAAATACATACTTATGAAATAAATGTGAACATGGTAATTTTCTTGCTGTTTCCATTTTTTCCCAACAAATTGCACAATTATCTGAATTTTGTGAAAGATCTTCGCTGGTTGCCAACGGATAACTTTTTTCCATATGATTAAGTACCCATAAATAATTACGATGTTTTTTAAAGCGACGTTGAATTTCATTTGATAAATATCGTAATTGCATTACAATTACCAGGCTGGCCATTGATAAAAATATATTACTAAAAAATAACATATGTAAATGATGTATTAAATCAACAAATAATGCGGCACAATCAAATATCAATTCAATGTAATATGAAACTGGGCCACGTTTATCCCATGATACTACTAAAACCAATAAAATAAAATTCGATTTCATTAGCACAGCATATAAATGTATGTATCCTATATCATTATTATCAATTACCTTCATTTGAAATTCCACCTTGACGCATATCATATAAGAACATTGCATATCGTACAAGAACGTGTAATGTTCGAATGGTTAATAAAATACACTATTTGAAAAAGTAAAAAAAAAAAAATCAAAATCAAATAAATTAATTATTGATTATTTATTTATATACAATATGTAATAAATATTTAATTTTATTATATTTATTTATTTATATGTATATAAGCCTCTCTAATCAATAATATATATAAATAACATTTTAAATAAATAAATATATATATATATATATTTTTATCAAAGTTTTTTTTCGTGTTGTATAAATAAAAATAATAGCAATTATACAAAAATAAAATGACTTTTCAAGAGGTTACACATTTTTTTAAAACATACACGTCTATAAAATATTTTATTTTATTATATTTACGTGTGCATCGGATTTTATTGATGATTGATGACCTTATTTAATGGAAATTGAAATACAGTATCTCTATATATAGTATATGAGATTTTCCCAATAAATTATTATGAATAATTATTTTGTTTTGAATTGATTAATGTCGAGGGTTTTTTTTATTTTTTCCTTTCAATTGACATATTTTTTTTTTTCTTTAAAGTGCTAATTCTTCTTTTTATAGAGAAAGAATTTATAAGAAATTGTGTTAAAGAAATAAATTGAATTTTAATTCAACAGTCAATGAAGACATTGAACAATTTTATTGTATATATGCACGATATAAGAAAAAACTTGCGCCTCCCGCAATAAAAAGAGACATCATTTGCAAAAAAAAAAATAATAAAATACGGTCTATAATTAACAAATCATAAACAAATTAAAAACGAAAATAAAAATCTTCAAAAAATAATAATTAAATAATATTAATATAATTATTAACATTTTATGAATTTTATATTTTATTATTTATATAACAACAATATTTTTTTTAATTTTATTTATATTTAGCACGTGAGAATAATTTAAATATTATTTATTATTGTTTTGTTTTTTTTTTTTATTATATAAAATATATAAAAAATGAATATAGCAAAAATAAAAAAAAATACAAACAACCTTTACATTACATTACATATTATTGTTTATAGAATTTTTGAATAAAAAAAACATTTAAAGGTTGTAAAAATAAAGTTAAATTTATTTATTTATTCAGTGTCGGCGTAATACCGCCGCACGTTTAAATAAATAATTATTATTGTAAATATTATCGGTATTTTATTTTTTTTAATGAGAATTTATAATTATTTTAAAATTAAAATAATAAAATAGAAAGTTAATAAAAATTCTTCTTGATTAAATTATAATATTTAAAAAATCATTTTTTATTTTATAAAAATATGATGGAATGGCCTGTAAAGATATTTATTTTTAAATTATCACGGATTTTTTTAGAATTTCTGTTAATCTTATTTAAAGTATTTTTTAATCATTAAAAGGCAATTACGATAAAGACGAATTCTACTAAAATTCTTGTTTAAAAAACATTCTATTAATTTTAAAATCATATATATACTTATCGATATAATTTCTTATCGTTTTCTAATATAACAAACTCAATTTTTCATGAGATTTGATTTACGAGACACCAAAATTATACCATGAAATCGACAGTATTTCCTAAACCTAAACAGATAAAACGAACCACATTTAAACACCCGCGCACAGTAATTTGATCTGTGTTATAAAATTTCATTCAGTTTTCTAAAATAAAAATGGTTAACATTTAAAAGTTTCCCTATCCAAAAATTTCCCTTTCCAATATTTCCATATATATATTTAAAAGTACAATCAACCTAAAATACAGTTTTAATTTTATATATTCACATCGCAATTAATCCAAATTAAGCTGCAGATAATAAATAAGTCCGCATAAGAAAGCCCACTATTTTGATAATTTTTTTTTATCAATTTAATTTTCACAATTTTATAATAGTACCTTCAAAACAAACAAGAGAAATTTGATAAAAAAAAATAGTAAAAACCCATAAAAAAATTAAGCGGTATTGATAAAATTTGAACTGAAAATAATCTGTTGATTTAAATAAAATAATATAACAACAATAATTAATAAATAAATAAATGAATAAAAAAAAAAGTCAATTATCAAAATATATTAAGATAAGAATATAATAAATAGAAGAAATATATGAAATTTTGTAATAATCAAATTGTTTATTTTTTTAATTTTATTCGTCTCCACTATTCTCATTTCTTACTTAATAATTGTTTATATTTTTTTTTGTTATTAAAAAGTGAATCATAAATCATTTTTTTTAATCTCGTCTAAAAAATATAAAAGAAATAATCTCGTAAACTTATTAAGAAAAAAATAAAAAATTGTTTTGTTTATTTAATAAACTGTATATATATATTTATAAATTTAAAGTGTTATGGCCCATTAAAGATGATTTTTTAAGAGAATGACATTTTTTTTTTCTTTTAATATCTCTAATATATAATATAATAATTAAAAAAAAATGGTATTGTAAACTATGAACTTTATTATTTTTTTTTTTTAATGCTAATCGAAATGCTGTTTTATTATTATATTATATACTATACAGTAGATAAGACGACAACTTTGTCACAATCATTTTGTTATATTACACACATTTATTAAATATTATTATTATTATTATTATGTATATTTTATTTGTTATCATGAGTTAAATATTCATATATAACGATGAGAGTCCAAAGAACAACACACGCAACAATTTGAATATGTAGACTATATATTTCTGTAATAATATATGTATGGAAATACTATTATAATATATATATAGTATTTAACTATTTTGTAATATTTATAATATTCGTTTATAAATATAAGAAAAAACATTGATTGATGTATGAGAAAGGAAGTGTGTGACACTTAAAGGAAGTTCTCTACTTGTCTATCCTATTTTATCATAAAATTTATAAATCGTATTCATTTTAATACTTCATCATCAATTATGATATTTTACTAGATTTTTTTTTTGCATATCATTCTCACTTAACAGTTCCACAATTCAACAATTCCATCTTTAGTTGCGTTCCATTCAATTACCAGGAGTAGATAAGAGTAGGTAAGAGTAGAAAAGAGTAAATTTTTTCTACCCCGCACTACTCTTTGCTATAGTAAGGAGTATTTCCGCGTAGAAAAGAGTAGATTCTTTCTACTCTTATCTACTCTTACCTACCTACTCCTGGTAATTGAATGGAACACAAATTTTGTAAATTCAACGCAATCTATAGTCAATCATATTTCAAAAATGAATTTATCATCTATCAACCTTTTTAACCATAAAACGAGTTTTAATTTTAATAATCATCACCAAAAATTGCTCAAATGGAGTATTTTACAAAAATGTAATATAAAAATATAAAAAGGTTTTTTAACCAAACTTACCTCGGCCGCCATAAAGGCAAATGTATTAAAACCACCAAAGAATCCAACAAATGCACAAATTATAAACATTAAACCGGATATTGTTAAAATCGATGTTAATAATCCAATTAAACGGAAATGTGACCATCCCGGTGTTGTCGGTGAAAATGATAACTGTAAATGAATAAACAAACACAAAAAAAAATTGGTTATTATAATAACAATTTCAATTTTCTTAAAAAATTAAAAGTTAAAGTTAAAAAAAACAAAATAGTATTCTTATAGAAATTTGGTCTATCTGCGGTGGTGCAATTGATAAAAATATTAACGTAAAAAACATCTTGAGGGTCGTGGAATCCGCAAATCCTACTGACACCGTAAACACAAACAAACTAAAAAATTACAAAAGTACCATAATCACTACTCAAACGACTGTAACTTGTGAACTTAACATCAGATTGTTAAAAAATTTTGGAACGGATCATTTAAAGGTTTGTACTTGATAAAAAAAATCATATGGATTAGTGGAGCCATCATCGTATGTCATCCTACGAACTTATTGAGTGATGGGGTTATATAAAATTCTAATATTATTCCGATGAATAATCGTATTCTATTAATAATTAATAACATAAAATATTAAGAAGTTAAAATAATAATTATTATAAAATAATTATTTTCATTTTAAATAATGATTAAGCGATTTATTATTACTATTATTTTTAATAAATATATAGAGTCTGCCAAAATATAAACATTTATTATATATAAATAAATATATATTATGAATAATTATTATGTCATAAACAAACAAAAAACATATCCAATATATTACACAACCTTCATATAATAAAAAAATATTGTAAGTTCATTGTCGATATACAATTTATTATTATTATTATCTTTACATGCATATACCTACACAACAATATACAATGTTTTATATGCAAAGTAATAATAATAACGTAACAATATAAAATAATTAATTTACATAACAATCATATTGTCATCAAAATCAAACCTATATATATGATATATATTCAATAATAAACATTTGTCTGTCTGTTGCCGGGTATCGGCACACTCTGCTCTGTGAAACTGTCTCGATATTCAATAATAAATTATTATTATTAATATATATTTATCACATATTGATTCAAATATATATATTTTTAGAGCCGCCTGATCTTCTGATCTATGATGTGAAATGACGTCGTCGTATATATGGCTTTTGGTTATTGTTATCATTATAATAAATTCGGTAAATATATCGTATTAAATATTTGTATAATTTATTCCTATATATACCATAAAAGTTCAAGTAATAGATCATATTGATGCATATACATAGATTTGTAATATATAGAACCAAACAATATATGAATTTAGAACATATGTATAAATAGAATATATAGATTTCATCAATAGTGAAAATGAGTAAATGTACTTTGGATTGTCAATATAATATTAATAAGTTTTTTGAAGTATTTTCATCTTTTAATAAAATACATTATCAATTTTTTTTTGTTTGTTTCTAATTTATTATATTCTTATATCAAAATTCTATTACATAATTTCATATTCTTTCTTAATAATAAGGTCAAGGATTGTTGATCATCATAATTGTTTTTGAATTAAAGTTGCTGTATAAAATATATTGTAATTTTATGGCGGTAATTGTAAATAAAATCACATATATGAAATATATATATTATAGCAAGTGCATTTTTAAGATTATCATTATCAAGTCAAATATATGTTATATTTATATTGATATAGAATTTAATTTAATTGTACTTTGACTATATAATATAATACAATTGTATAGTTAGTCTACAAGAAATATACTCTTTTCATTTGAAAACTTTAATCATAATTCATTTTCTTTATAATATATATATATATGTATATTGTATATATGGTAGATAAGAAAAGTAAAAGAAAGCGTGGGAAAAAAATAAATAAATAGAGTTGTTATTTTAACCAGACAAAATTAAAATTGTATATGCTCTACAGACTAAATATTTGGGTCAGGTTGATTTATAGTTCATTTAAAAAAAGAGTCCGATGTGCCGATAACAATCCGGGTGATTTAACAGTAAAAATTATAAAAACAAAATTTATAGAAATAGCTAGAATAAATTCAATGATAATCAATCAAATTTTCTGGGAAGTTTCTTTACGTTGCATTAAAATTGTGAATTACTTAACAATTTTTACAAAATATTAATAAATTAGATGTATAAATTAAAGTTTCCATATTAAATTCCCTATTCGTATTAACTTCTCTAACAAAAAAAAAACAATTCAATTTTAATCAATATTATAAAATTTATACATCTCATTATTATTTTAAGTTGTTTTCTATAATATTCAGGATAAGAATAACTTAAATTAATAAATTCAGGACGTATACATTTATAATGAGAGTATGGCTATTAAATTTTAAATTATATAGACATTTACTTCAAAAAGCAGTAAAAAACCGATAAAATCTATAAGTTTGTATATATGTGCTTTATCCATCCATGTAATATATACAGTGGTGGACAGTTAAATAACACAGTGATTCATTACGCCAAATGTTTTAGTTTCACAAGTACAAATAATATATACAAAAAACCGATAAGTTTCTGGAAAAATGTGTGATGGACCGATGAATCAAAGTGTAAACGATGTGAATTCGATGGAAAATTGTATATAAGACGTCTACGTAATCTAAGCATCAATTCATTATACACATTAAAAACAGTAACACATGCTGGCGGTAGTATCGTGGTTTGGGGAGCGCTACCTTGGCATGGTATTCGTTCAACACACAGAATAGAATGAAAAATTGATCAGTATATGTTTAAAAACATACTTGAATATGCAATGGAACCATATACTGATGATAATATGCCACTTAAGAGGAAATTTATGCACGAAAACGATCCAAACTCACCGCTCTCGTTGCATAAAAAGATGGATGTTAGAACGATAAATTAGTGTATCGGATTAGCCCGCACAAAGTCCGGCCTTGAACCCCATTGAGAATTTGTGGGGAGATGTCGAAAAAGGTATTAGTGAAAATCGACCAACAAATTTGAACAAATTGTGGGCAGTCGTGCAAGAGGCTTGGCTTGCAATATGCCATTAGATCGATGCAAACGTTTGGTGCGGAAAGTATACGTCGTCGGCGGTGTGCTGAAGTAACTAAAATGAAAGGTTTCCCAATAAAATATTAAATCAATTTTCATTTAATTTTTCATTTTGTGATGCAAATAAAACAAAGTTCGTGGACTGTGTGATATTTACCTGACCACTTAACTTTAAGAATTTTTTACGTTTTATGTTCCTCGCGGATTTTTTTTTAAAGAAAATATAGATATTTATTTACATTGATTATGAAATTATGCATTACTGTTTCATTTCTATAAAATCCTTTAGTCAGTTTACCACTTCTTCCATTAGATATTTTTAATAATTCATTCCAAGAAATGGGTGTGTTACTTAACTGAACACAGCTGTATATCATTGATTTTGAACAATATGTTTTATAATTAAACATTTATTAAAAGGTAAACCAATTTTTTTTTCTGCTTCATATAGAATATGTAATTTCCATATGTATATAGTAATACCGTAATACTATTCTATTTAGGTCTAAAATATATAGAAGATATAGAAAATGTTTTGAAAATGATGATGAAATATTTTGAATATATATATATTATTGATTTAATAATAATAATCGATATTTTTCAATTCATTGTATGTGGTTTATTTTTTTACTTACAGAAAACCAACCACCTTTTTTTTCTTATACACCACAATTAAAAAATAATACAATATTTTGTTTTTTTTTTGTAAATTTAAATATCGTATTTCGTTTGTTTGTTTATATAAAAGTAAAAAAATAGTAAAGTATCATTGTACTATTAATTGGTATCGCCCTCATAAATTTCATTAAAATAACAAAAAAAAAAGAAACAATTTCTATTTAAATACTTTTTATTTTTACTTTTGTATAGTTATATCGAAAGAGTGTTTTTCATTCTATTATGCATATGTTAAATTGAAACCAGAAAAACTTAAACTTAAAAATAAAGTGAAAACTCAACAAAAAAAATGTATATATATTTAGAGTAAGATCATAAGATGATGTATATAAGAAAATTGTTTAAAAATAAACATACTTTACACAATTTGGAAATTCAAAAAATATTCTTTCAAATATATATCTTATAATTTCTTTGTAGAATAATATAAAATATAATAATAACAAAAAATCCCTTCCAAATTCAAAAATTAAATTAAACAAAAAAGAAACATTTATATATACATAATTATTTTTATTCAAATACTTACATATTCAAAACGATCCTTACACAATTGTGATAGTAAATGTAAAAATCCTAAAATAGAAAACCATGAAACCCAAAGGACAACCTAAAATATATAAAAAAAACAATTATAAACATAATATAAATAATAATTTATTTATTTTTATTTTAACAAAATATGTGATAAGAAAAACTTAAGAGGAAGTTAAAAATGATTTATGATTTTGATGAGATGATGATGATGATGCATTTATTTAGCATTTATTTTAAATATATATTCACACATGCACGTACTTACTTCGTGTAAAAATTGTACATTGACAATACCAAAAACAAATATAAATTTGTAAAATATAAAATTCCAAAATTTATCTTTAAGATGCTGTAAGTAAATTAGAAGAAAAAAAAAATAAATAAATATATTTATTATACTATAATAAAAAAAAAATGTTATAAAGTTACAAAATACGTTGACTAAAACATCATATTTGTAATATATTTTTTAAGTGTTTGTGTGCGTGTTTTTTTAATCTAAAAAATAAAGTTTTAAGAGATTTTTAATATTCTTAATAGAAAAAAAAACAGATAAATGAATGTAAAGAAGGACTGAAAAAAGATTATATATTAAAAACGTTTATGATAAGAGATCTGTGGGTGATATCAAAATAAAATCACATTTAAATGAAAATTCTGTTGAAGAAATTATAAGAAAATTATAAATATTAAAACTGTTTTATGAATACACATTAATTTTACCATGAATATTTCTTTAACAGATATTCTGAAATCGAATCCTTTAACAATTTTTAACAATCACCCGTCTTATAAGAATCATAAGATTGAAAAGGGAAAGATTGAAATATTGCGAAAAAACACTTTAAAATTAAATTCAATTATAAGTTATTCATCTTTAAGAAAAATCAATAATTATATGATAAACCTTTTTATAAAAATGATTTATTCATAAAATTTCTCCGTATAATAAATTTGTTTTATTAACTTTTTCTTATACTTTCACCTTTCTTTTATTTATTACTATATCCATCCCATCGCAGGATGAGTAAACATATTAAATCATATACTGTCAACAACAACAAACAGAAAAACCATATAATTGATTTGATATAATTAATATCATTTATACATTTCAATTCAATATATATATAGTATAAAAGTGAAACAAAAAAAAAAACTATTAAATATTGGGAAATTTTCACCGCTCGGTTTATAAATAATGCATTAAAAAGTATATATAATAATGTTTTTTTTCTCATTAAAAATTTAATTAATTGAGATTTCGTTGAATTGCAGACAATACATTAAAGTAAAAAAATAACTAAATAAATAAATAATATTGATTGTATGATATTCCCATTAACCCATTTTAGACCGGTGAAAAATGCGATATTTTAAAAATCGTAACAGCGATATGATAGTTGAATAATGTTTAAGCTAATCTTGTTACTTTCAGAATAGATCAGGTCTCTTGGGCTAATATCACCTAATTTGCAGGTGAATTCGGTTTCGATATCGTCAAACAACAAACGGTTTACCAAACATTGTCTTCCGGAACAAGATTAACCACTAATCACACTGAAATCAAGACAAACAGAGAGGATTTTGAGAATCCCGCAATTTATAAATTTGAATAATAATCTAACCATATGGATTGACCTTTAATTTATCGTGATCCACCACAAAAAAAATGGATTAAAATTAAAAATACACACAAACACTATAAAAAAAAAAATTCAAAATATTTATTTTAAAAATATATGTATATATAATGCAGAAACCGCAAATAACTATATATAAACTACTCACCTGTTGTTCAGATATTCTTAAATCACCAAATACAATTTTTTGTATTGATTTTCCCAAAAGAATTAAACAACAATATGCCATATTAATTAGTGTCTGTAAAAATAAAGAAGAAAAAACATAAAAAAATATTAATTTTATTTGTTATACAATTCATTTTTAACAGTTTAACTAAACTGCAAAATTTTCCTATATATAAAAATGGTTTTATTCATAGAATTTATTATTATTTTTACGCGGTTATAGATACATTAAATACTTCTTCATTCATTCAGACAATACAGACAAGACGATTCAAATCACAGTATTTTAAAATAATTATTTTTATTTTTAACTGATTAACTATAAACTGCAAACTTCTTTTAATCCGTTTTTCTTTTGTATTATTGAAAATGGTTTGTATTTTTGTTTCAATTCAACTTCCGAAAGTGGAATCGAATTCAATGAACATCTTCTGATATTTTTTTATTTTTTAAATAGATCATTTTTATTTACAAACCGATTTTATATATTCATGATTGAAAAGGATTTTATTATTATATTATAGACTATATATATGAAAAATTCAATGTTAATCAATATATTAAAATAATTTAAATGTGTTAAAAATTTATTACTGATAATAACATTCAATATTCAATATATAAGGTAAGTATAAGTAAGGTAAGTCTATGAGTTTGTAATTATAAATATATTTATTTATTTATAAATCTTATATGATGTGTGTAATTTAATTAATATATATTGTAATTTTTCTTATTCGTTTTTTTTTTTTATTTTATTCAATGTCATTAAATTAAATTAAATATATATATTTATTTTTTTTAAATAATATATAAATTAAATGTGTAATTTTTATAGAAGGTTCTATAATTTTTTAATACAATATAATATATATATATATATATATATATATATGACTATTATAATGAAGTAAACCTTTAAAATATATATATAAATAAAGAATATAATAAAAGATTTATAATTATGTGAAAATATTTTTAAAAAAAAATGTATGTATGTGCTGCAATGACAAATATCATGAAATTGTTTTTGATTTGCATCACATTTTTATTGAAAAAAATTAAAAATTTTAAAGAAAAAAAAAAGGTGATTAATCAATCCAAAATACAAATAATTGTCAATCAAAAATACAAATAAATTGATTTGATTTGGTTATCATTTAATTATTATTCAAGTATATAATTAAGATATATTTAAAATAAAAATAAAAATGTTCATTAAATTCAACTGTAATCGATATTTATATTTATATGGAAATAAACTAATAATAATGTAAGGTAATTAATTAACCATTATTATAGTGAATATTTAATTAGTTAATTGTTCAAATGTTTTCTTACCTTACACATTATATAATAAATAAATTATCGATAAAATTGATATGAATTATAATAACTAATTTCTATATATAATTATATTTTACAAATATTTAATAAATAAAAAAATAAATATATATATAAAAAATGATGTAAAAATCTTTATAATGTATATATATTTTTTTATTAATTTTATAAGACATCTGTAAAATATCTATATTTATTAATTTTTTTGTTGGGATTTTCAATTTACAAACAAAAAAAAATGTATAATAACAATTTTATTATATATATATATAAGAAAAAAATTTTTACCAATAGTACTAAGAAACGAAAAAAAAAACAACGAACATATAAAATAAATTACTTTGGAATATCCCACCGAAAGTTTATTAAACCCCATAGAGTAAAAAAAAGCTACAATATATATTGAAAGTGAATTTTTAGAGTATAGAAACAACAAAAACAATAATAAATTATTAATTTTTTTTTTTTTAAATATATATGCGGACAGTGATTTAAATTCAGTGAAAGTATTTGTAAATTATTTATTAAAAATAGATGTACAAAAAAATTAATAATATAAATAAAAAGCTATATTTAAGAAAAATTGCAAAATAATCACACGTGAACTTTTACAATTGAATATATTTTTTATATGAATTCTATTTTAAATATATATAAAAAATGAATGGTCGATTACGAGAAAGACCATCGAGAAATCACCATAATTATTTATTTAAAAGATAGTTTTGGTAAATAAATAATAATAAATCCATTAAAATCACGTAAAAAAATTCAAGTTAATTAAAAATTTTCATTGATATTGATAAAAAAAAATCTATAAAAACCTTAAGGTAATTAAAAAATTTACTCTTCTTATTTGGAAGAAAGTTTTCTATTTAGGAACCCTTTTTTAGGGGCAAAAAGTTTTCTAATTTGTTTGTGTATTTAATATCTATAAATAATTATTATTAATTCTTTTTTTTTTTTTGGTTTTACTATCAAAATGACTTTATGTGACTTTGTATATATTAAATAAAATTAATCATTTTGGTTTTTTTTATTATCATACATATTTAAAACCACAACAATAACAAACACATTTTTTTTGCAAATAAACAAAAAAATATAAAAAAAAAATTAATAAATGGCATGATATTTGAATGATGTGATAAAAAATTATTGTATATTGTAAAAAAGATAAGAAATTATTTCAAAATAAAAAAAAAAAAAACATTTATGATAGCGTGAAAAATTAATAAACAACTTGTATTTTGTATTTGCAAAAAAAAAATTGTAAACGAAAAAATAAAACAATGAGTTTAAACAAAATTAATAGCCTATATATTTATTATATATAGGTGATAATTTACTGATTAATTAATCATTAATTATATAACAAAAATATATATTTATAAAAAAAAAAACTGAATTAATTCAAGGATAATTAAATGATTTTTTTGTTTTTTTTTTTCGTTTGTTTTTGAGAAGATTAAAAATTAAAATATTAATATTTCGATTGTGCAGCATAAAAATAAAAATGATTTTGCAAAATTTTTTTGTTGATATTTTTTATTTAGATTTGATAATTAATAATTAAATTTTTTTTTTTTTTTAGTAATTTTTTTATTGCAAAAATATATTGTTAGATTTTATATTTGGTTAATTATCATATATATATATATATATAATTTCATAAATCCGTTATTATGATTTATTGTCATCCGAGAGATTTTAATGAATATTTAAATAAAAATAATATTTTGCATTTCTTAATAACAAATTAATAGTTTTTTTTATATCATAGATATACAAATTTATATCAATTACATCATCAACAGCATCAGAGATAAACGATTTTATTATATAATGATTTATTTTCTATTTACTTTCTATTTCTAGTAAAAACTCTTACATACCAGGGTGACAATTAATATTACAGACTGGTCCTAGGAAATACATTAAAAACACGATTTTTCAATTTTTTTTTTTATTTATTCAAAATATTCTCCCCCTGATTCAATACAACTGTTACATCGATTTAATAATGATTCAAATGCGTGTTCCAGCTCATTTTGTGGTATTGCCTCTAGTGCGCGTGTAGATGCTGTTTGAATGGTTTGAATGCATATCCTCAAAAAAAAACATCCTTTCAATTTCATTATAAGTTTTGGGAACAAGGAGCTGTAACATGGTGCTAAATCAGGTGAATACGGTGGATGGTTTAACACACAGACTTGATTTCCAAAAACTGCCGAACAGTAAGTGTGATTCGGTGCATTATGGTGTAACAAGCACCAACTATCTGATTCACGATATTCAGGTCGAATACGACGAATCCTGCCCACCAAACGCTTCAAAACTTCGATATAGTATGCGCCACTGAATGTTTGACCAGTTAGCACGAATTCTTTATGGATAATTCCCTTGCTATCGAAAAATGTTAACAGGATTGTTTTGATTTTCGATGGAAGTTTTCTTGTTTTTTAGCCTGTGTTTTAGCCATCCACGAAAAGTTTATACCACTCAAAAACTTGTGTTCTACCCATACAATTATCGCCATTAACTTGCTGCATCGATTTGAACGTTTCTGTTGCAGATTTACCAAGCTTTGCGTTGAATTTAATGACTGCTCTTTGTTCCATGTTAAAATTTCTACTTCAACTAAAATATTGTTTCACAAGAAATATCATAACTTTTTTATTTGTCAACCAAACGCAATGAAATTCTTACAAACCATAGAGAAAATATCAAGCTTAAAAACGCATGTTCCATCACATAGATCGTCCCAATGGTTATTGAGATATGGTTTGAGTCCGGAATATTAATTGTCGCACTGTGTATACAAAATAACATATAGAGGGTTTCCCGGGGACAAATGAACACTTTTCCATAACAAAACCCTTTTACAAACCACACGAATACAGGGTTCGAATACAAACCAAATGAAATCTATTTGAAAAACAGTGACATTTATTCAGATTATGATAAAATAAACACCAACTTTCCACCCTGAACTTACCGGTATGCATATGGTTTTATTAAGCATTTGATTTTAAAATTAAAAATAAGATTCTAATTAAATAAATTTCGCTGTTTCTCAAAAAAAAAAACGGTTTCTGATTGCTTTGGAACAGGATTTCATTTGACCGGGGAAATATTATAGAATATTTTATGCAAATTCCTAAAATATCCATAAATATCTTTTGATAACGTGAATTTAATAAATGTTTTTTATTGAGTTTGCAGGTAAAAGTTTGCCTTTTCAGTGATAAAAATTCAATTCATCGATATATTGAATTGAATTATGATAAAAACCGCAAACATAATTTGAAAAAAAAAAATGTATATTCTATTGATTATGACTGAAAATTTATAAAATATCTAATCAAAACAAAGATGAAATAATATTTTAATTTGGCATCTGGCGATGATCATCAAGACGATTATATATATATACTTCATATTTAGGTCAACAAAAGAAAAATCTATTTGGTATTCTAAATGAAGGATGTAATTTTTTTGTCGGGATTGCATTAAATATGATTTAAAAACCGTATAAGAATTGTTTTTTTAGTTGCAATGATTTTTTCTACAATATAAAATATTCCAATATTATTTTTATTTTAAAAATTCAATGTCAATAAACAATTCTTATTTTTTTTTTCCTTTTTACATAATAACACTTTGGTATTTTATAAAATATTCTAAATAAAAAAAATAAATAAATATACTTAAATAATCATAATATAGTGAAAATAATTTAAATCAATAAATTGACAAAAAAATAAATAAAAATAAAAAACTGGCGACGAAATATAAAATTCAAAACATTTTTATTTATTATACAAAGAATGTTTGAATATCAAAAAATTGTTTTTTTTTTTAAATCAATAAATAAAAAAATTATATATTAAAAAATTAAAATATTAAAATTATATATTAAAAATTATATATAAAATATATTTAAAATAAAATGGTTATGCAAATAAATAATAATAATAAAAGTAAATTTTGTACATTATTTTGTATCTATAATATATAGCTATGTAGCTGCTTTATGGATGAAAAATTATAAAGATTTGATTATTATTATTATTTTTTATTAATACCATTCCTATATATATATATATATATATATAAATAATATTTTTAAAAGTTTATCTCATTTTTGTGTTATTTAAAAATTAAATTATTGCCAAAAAAAAAAATTATGTATATTTATTTTTTTTTTTGTATAATACGATGTATTTTAAATGTAAATACAATTTTTTCTTAAAAAAAAAGCAGAAAAATAAGTAATAATAATTTGTTTTTAATTGTAAATACGCACAGGTTGTTTCATTTGATGTCAATCAATTTGCAAATGATTGTTACTAAGGCATAGAATAAATTTCTGATTTTTATTTATAGAGTTTATAGACATTTTTGAGTTATCGGAATTAAAAAAACTCTACGATCAAAGCATTAGCTAATTAATTTTAAAAAAATTTTCTCATTCATTCAGAATATCACAAATATTTATAATTAATATTTTTCAAATAATGTACCACCCTCTCAATCTCAATTCACACCACCACCACCATACATCATCAACATTTGCACATTTGCATGATGCATATATATCGTTTATGTATAATAATATAAATATTTTCTGTATTGTATCAGTTGAAAATTTATAAAAAAAAAAAAAATGAAGTAAATATTTGTGATTAAATGATGAATGTCTTATTTTTATATTGTACATAAAAAAAAACTTTTTTTTGCGTTGAATGTCTATTTTTCTTGCAATTTTTTTTTTTTTTTTTATTTTTTTAATTTAAAGTTATTTTTGTCTTCGAAATTTTTTGTTTTTATAATATCTATATTTACATTTGAATGAAGAAAGCATTAAAAAAATAAACATAAATTTCAATTAAGATACTTTTTTAATATGACAAAAAAATATAAGATATTATATTTGTATAATGTATAGAGTATTTAAAGAAAAAAAAAACGAAACGAAATAAAATTTATATATTCTTGAAATGAAATCATAATTAAAAATTTATATGTATATAGAATTGATATCACAATTTATTTTTCTATCTATTTATATTATAGAATCATTAATTTGGAACATAATCCAATTAGAAATGAGAAACTTTGACAATGTCTATCATCAACTGTTAATGAAATTAATTCAATATATTATCCTATATTAATAACAAAAAAAAACAAAACCTCAATCATCATTTAAATAAGATGATTTTATAAGTACTTAAAACAATATGCTAATTAACAAAATTTATAAAAATTAAAATAAATAATCAAGAAAAAAAAAACTTACCCAAATACAAACAGGTTCTTGTGACATAAAAATTGTTATATCCTTAACGTGACTTATGAATGTACGACTTTCACTACCATTTTTATTAATATCATTTTCATTATTATCATTATTTTGATTATTTTTGCCATTATTTTCATCAATTATTTGAATCGATTCAATTTCTGTTAATTTATTATCATCATATAATTTTGTTATATTATTTTCATCATTTTCATTTACATTTGCATCTGGTGATGATGATGATGATAATTCAAATACATTTTGATCAGAGGATAGTGATATTGATTCTGATATTGCAGGTGATGATAGTGGAGGATGATGATTAGTCGGTGTTGTTGTTGTTGTTGTTGAATTATATTGTAATTTCCAATATGGATCACTTGTTGTATTAATTGCATAATATAAACAACCACTGACCAATAATAAACTGATTGTTGTATATAATTTTAAATTTGGTAATGGAATACGATCTAAAAATATTGTTGGCATTTTGAAGTACTTTTGAATTATTTTTTATTATTGTAAAAATGTAAATATTTTATTTGCGCTATTATTCGCACAAGTCAACCAACCCCCAACACAATCAATTAGTACTAATCGCGTAATTAATTATTTTTTGTTTATTTATATATAGTTTAATTTAGTTTTTTTTTTTTTTTAGTTTATAAAATACTTAAATGATTTTCAATCAACCAATTCATTTTTTGGTTTAAAATCGCCAACGATATTATTTTTATTGTTATTGTTTTCTGTGAAATTGATAATTTGTTGTTCATTTCAATATTTATTTATAATTTGCGATTATCTGAAAATAGATAAAATAAAATTTAATTAAATTATAAACGAAAGATTATTTGATGGCAAGATTATTTGATCCCCCAAATTGCAAATTAGAGATATGGTTCAAATGAAATTCTATACATTCTATACGTTTTAAAATGTCTTTTGTAATCAAATACTCGTTTTAATATTCTTTTATAATAACAGAATTATCTTTTAAGTTGATTATTTAACATTTAAATTTGGTAAAAAAATTCAAATCAAATGATTTTTAATAAATTGATACATTTTCATGCACGATTTATATAAATATTTTCTTAATTAACATAACAAATATAATTTGTGTCAAATCTTTACGTCACATTATTACAGTTTACAGGTAATCAAGACGGCAGTCACCTTTTTTTAATCTCCTCTATACGATGACGTGTTTTTATTCAAACATATATA
The DNA here is from genome assembly GCA_958336335.1 of Dilophus febrilis. Taxonomy (NCBI): domain Eukaryota; kingdom Metazoa; phylum Arthropoda; class Insecta; order Diptera; family Bibionidae; genus Dilophus; species Dilophus febrilis. The sequence goes on along the minus strand of OY284469.1, from coordinate 19,465,556 downwards.
CCAAAAAAGGTGTTTGTTTTTATATAAAATTATTATGAATCATTTTTAGACATTAATATTTAAATAAAATATAATTATAATAATAAGTTTTAAAAACAAATTTATATATGGTTATATTTAAACAAAACCATATTCATAAGATATAAATATGAATTTTAGTGCGTCATTCAATATTTCAATAAGATTTTTTTTTATATAATTATATAAGATTAAAAGAATTCAAATTTTGAAAGTTCTCATCAAAAAGGTTCAATATCAAAGATACAATTTTATTATTATTGGTGGTTTTGCGTGTAAAACTGCGTGATCCTAATAAATATGATTGTGATTACTCAATTAATTAAATATATAATTTTATAAGGAATACGCGTTTTGAATAGAAAAATAAAAATTTCTATAAATTAATTGAATCTTGGACTAAATTTTATTACCATAAATAATAAAATAAATATCATAATTTCCTTAATATAATTGTTTTTTTTTTTGTTTCTTCGTCTTTTCTTATTTTAATTAAATTAACATTAATTTAACAACAACAACAAAAATACATTAAATACCGGTAAAGATAGTTCAAGGTTTATAATTATAATATAAGCACGACGTTTTTTTTATACAATTGAAATACTAGGTGTATTATTTTAATAAAAAATAAAAAAAAAATTGATATATCAAAGTATTTTGCTTGATATTTTTTTGTTATTAACAGGTAGAGGAGAAACTAGTTTTTTTGTTGTTGTGTTGTATTGTTTTTATTTCAATATATATATAAATGACATTATCAATAATATTATCATGATGAATTAATGATGGAAACGCCGGTATTAATAATATAATTATTAATAATATTGCGTTATAAGATTTCCGATTAAAAAAAAAACAAAATAATTATCATAACATCGCCCAATGAAAATGGAATTTATGTGCGTATTTTATGCGTAACTGACCATTTCATTTAAGCGTAATTAAAACATTTGAATCGAATAACGATAAGGAATGTATAAGTAAGACGACCATTAACACAAACAGCACAATTTTTATCTTATCTGGTCAATTACTCGACAAATGGCGATGGCTGATGACATTGACGTATAGTGGGTAGAAATATGGGTGATAAAATGTGTTAAAGAAACATTTTTACTGGAGTGTTAAAGAAATATGAAATAATATAGAAATATGAAATATGGGTGTTAAAGAAACATTCTTACTGGAGCTTCTGTAATGCTAAAAACAAGGAGAAAATCAAGTATATGATCGCACCAAGGAATAGTACGCTTATGACACAACATCAAAGCGTAACAATTGGTCAGAATAACTACGAAACGGCGGACGTTCTGTATACTTACCTTATGGATGCCGCATAAACAGTGAAAATTATATTGTTGATGAAGTTCCATTTCGGATTACTTTAGGAAGTAAAAGGCCTTTACGGTTTACGGAAGATGCTCTCCTCGAAGACATTGAGAACAAAAATTGAAAGAAAGGTTATATCAAACATTTGTTCGACCAATTGTCACCGAAGGTTCCAAAACGGGACATAGACTAACGAACGGCGTCTTGGGGGGGTTCGAAAAGAAAATGTTTAGCCTGATCTTTGGAGTGATAAAGGAAAACGGATGATGGCGTAGCTGATACGACCATGAAATTTATAAAATGTATAACGAACCGGACATTGTTCGTCGACATATTAAGATTGGTTGCTTGAGATGGTTTGGTCATGTGGAGGCGTATCGATGGCGATCAAAATATACGGTCAAAAATGATGCGGGCGGCAAATCAGGTGGATCAAGGAGTATTGTAAGACCTCGGGGTTAGATGGAAAGATGAATTGGAAGCGGACCTTCCGACTCTCAGGGTTTCCCGGATGGTGGACGCTGGGGGTGAATAGGTACGGTTAGAGTTGTTATTGTACGCCAAACCTTATTGTAGGTTGTAGGGACGTAAAGTAAAAGGAAGAATCTAGTCAGTTATAATAATTTTGATTTTTACTATATGAGAATTTAAATTGCGCTTCAATTGATTGTAAAAAATAATTTTAATTAATTAAAATCAGGCAAATATCAAATTTTACAATTAAGTTCGTCTGCCTAAGGTTATTCATTTATTTTTTTTTGCATCTAAATGATATGATCTTCATTTTATATATGATCCACCTTCACAAACACGCTTATTTTTTAGCAATATAAAAAATTTCAATAATTTTTTATTTAGTTCATTTTATCAAATTTGTTTTATGGTTTGTTATTTTTCACAATTTTAAAGCATAATTTTTCAATATGAAAATTATTTAATTTATTTTAATTAATGCTATTCGGTAAAAAAAAAATTCGGTATATATAGATTTTGATTAGCATATTTGTTATAAGATAACCTTCATTTTAAGATTCTAAAGAATATGAATATCAAAAACACAGACACGAATAGCGATTATCTTCGTCGTCATTATCATCATAATCGTCGTCTTAGTCTCTCTATACTTTGTTTATTTTGTTGATTAATAATTGGCAAAAAAATAAAATTATTTATTTTACGCTAATTTTTATAAGAAAAAGTAACCTATATTTTTGTTTTTTAATTAAACAAACCTAAAAACAAATATATAAATGGCATGATATTTAATTATATGTATAGATATTTGCAAAATAAATAAAATTGTGTATTACTTATAATATAATAAGTACTTAAGTCATGTTTTAATAATCAAATAAATAAATAAATATGCTGTACGTAACGTATTATATATACATTTCTAATTTTATATATAAGTATATACGGTTATTAGTTTTACATTAAATACTCCATATATATATATATATATATATAGAGTAAATGCAAATGATTCTGATGGAAGGATGGTTTTTTTTCTGATAAAATGGAATCAAGATGGTTTAATAAAACAATACCAAGGAAAAGATATGTTAGAAGATGAAATAACCGTCAAGACTTCAAACTATTAATTCAGTAAATTTATAGCGAACCCTGAATCAAAGACTCTTCGACTACGAAATATACAAAGGTCTATGGGAAAAGTTTTAATTCATTTCAGATTTGTTTGTCAATAGTTATTATATAATAAACCGGTAACTAATGCACGAACAATTAAAACTGAAAATGAACTTTGAACCAATTATTCCATATAAATATAGGACTGATATAATTTATTGATTTAAAAGATGACTTTACTGTATTATTGGGTATATAAATTTATACAAATTATGTATATTTATTCATAATATTATATTATCATATAATATAAAATAATATTTATTTAACAATGTATTTATTATTATTATTATTATTATACATATTTAATATACATATTTATTTATTTACTTATAATTCTTGTTATTCAAGTTATTTTATAACAACAGATATATAAGTTATTTGTATTAAAGTTTGTATTAAAAAAGTAGAATTGTTTTTTTTTTTGGTGCATGAAGTGAGTATATATTTTTTTGCTGTTATACTCTACATTTTGCTTAATGGCGCGGAAACTTCAAGGAATTGTGTTTCTTATATTGTAATCCGAATGTTTGCTTCCTTGCTTACCTATTTTTTTAGGTTTAATTCATTGCGGATTATCAAATTATTGTGGACGGTGTCCCAAGTTAAATGGAATAAAATCGGTATTCAACAAAATTTTATAAATAAAATAACATTATCGATTAGGTACACGTCTATAATACGCGGTATCATTCTTGATTTGGTTTTTTTTTAAATATACAACTAACATTTATAAAATCTATACATAAATTTTAAATACCCGTATGTATAAAATCTATATATATATATATTTTGTAAGAAAAAAAACTTCTTAAGGTAAACGAAGGTAAACTTCTTATAATTAAAATTTCCATTTATTGAAAATCTATATTTATATTATAAATATATATACAATATAATTTTACATATGCCAAAATATTATATGGTGGATGGACAAAAATATTGATAAATATAATGAAAAATTTTTCCAAATGCAAGCAATTGAATAAAAGGCAGTGATTAAAGGGACAAAGTTAATCCAAACTTGTTGTTATTATTAATAGATTATGCGTTGAAAAGGTTAATAAAGTTGATTTATATTCTGGATGATTACGATTATGTAATTCATGTTAAATTTTAAATCATTTAAAGAATTTTAGGTGAGATTTTCAATTCTTTCCTAGTCAATTAATTGCATACACCCTTAATATATTGAGCAATTTTTAAGGGCGACATTTATTTTTGTTTAATATACATACATTAGTTTCAATTGATAATCGATGAACTATGTGTATATATAATTTAAAATGTCCTTATAAAAATACTTGTATAATGTAAAAAAAAAAACCACCCAATATTTTTTTCTATTCTTTAATTCAAATTCAAATTACAACCCTTGTGTCTCGTATACAAATAAAATTAAAAAAATATACGCATGTGCAATGATAAGGGATGATTATTTTTTTGTATGTATGGTGTGATATTGAATTTCGGAAAATTTTTATATAGACAAAAAAAAAATCAATTATAAATAGACTAAGAAAATAAAATATAATATACCGCGCGATATTTATAATGCATGTAATGTAATATATTTGTTTTTATATTGTATTATTAATGAGACAATGATTATAAATAAATAAATTTTATTTTATATATCGTAGGAAGAACACACACAACAATATAAATTTTTAAATATCAATTAAAAAGCCACGTCAGTGTTTTTATTTCCATTTTTTTTTCCTTTAATTGTACAATTATTAAAATCTTCTTTCAATATATAAACGTTTTATCTTAAAAAATAATGTACATATATAACAAAAAATTTCTAAAATGTTACAAATATTTTGTACAACATTGCAAATAAATTAATGTTTTTTTATTTTTTAAACATATTATTATATTATTGCAGTTACAAACTCATACAAACAAAAAAAAAATATAAGAAAAAAACGTTGAATGATGGCCAAATAACTACCAAAATTAAAACGAAACAAAAAAGAATTAACAAAACGACGGAATATTAAGAAATATATAAATATATAAAAAAATACAATATAATTTATTTTGTATAACATTTTTGTTTTTCATTGCAAATTTTTGCAATGGGACGTTTTACAAATGTCGTTGTTGTTGATGCTTTATTGTTTTTGTTTGGTTGTCAAGTTATTAGTATAAAAAAGTTGTAGGCGGTTTAGTAGATTGAATTTTTAATATGCGGAATATTTTTGCAAAAAATTTTAATTTGTACTAATTATTTTACAGACCACAACCATATAAAATCGCATATATAATAAATAAAACAACTATATTTAAAAAAAAAAAAACCACTACAGGTAAAAGGGTAATTATAGTTTTGGTTTTTATTTTCAATTTATTTGTTTGTTTTTTTTTTTTTTTTATATATATATATTATATAGATATGATTAGACTTTCACCGCAAAAGTATATATCTTTCACTATGCAATATAAGATAAATTGATCGATGCTGTTAAAAAACTTTCTAGTAAATTAATCTTTCAAAATATATGAGTTTTTTGTTTTGTTCATTATATCAAAATGATTATAATTTTTTTTTAAATAAATTTTATGTAATCATTTATAGTCAAATGATTTATTCTTTAATTATATTGTATATACAATTGCCGAAATAAATTAAATAATTTGTTTTGATTTTTTTTTGTCTATTTGTAACTCTATTCGCATATATATGCTTATGTAAAAATTATTGATTTATATATAACCTTGAAATGTGTGTGTGTGTGTGTGTGTGTTTTTTTTTTATATATTGGGGGATATTTAATTTAAAGGTATATAAAGGAAAAAAAAACTGTAACAATATGGTTTATTGTTTAATTCTTATCAATTTAATTTATTCTTATTAAAATATAATGGCGCGTTTGATAAGATTAGCAATGAATAATTTAGAAGGGCATTATACTAAATATTTTAATGATTAAACAAAAAAAAACTCACCTGAAATGATGATGAAACAAAATTTACAATTATGATGATTTGAATCGTCGTTATCACTTATCATCACCTTTTTAATTTTGATTTTAATAAAAACCAATTTTTTAATTAATTTAGGAACTTGTCAGTACGTACACAAAATACACCAACACAATTTATTTTAATTTTTTATTTTTTATACCGAGTAACGGCGATCGCGATTGCGCGAACTACCAAATTATTATATTATTGTTTTTTTTTTTTATTTGTAGATATTTTTAAATTATTTTTTTTTTTATATTTATAATGTTTTAAAAATAAAAAGTGTCTCGAAAAAAAGAATATATATCACAATCACGGCACAAACAACATTTTCTTTCTAAAAAAAAAAACAAAATATTTAATTTTTTTTTTCTATTTTATAAACACACGCACCCACAAAAAATACAACAAACTCACACACAAAAAATAATCTTTTATGCAATAAAAAATATGCGGATTTAGAAACAAACACACACACACACACACTCCCAAATATGCCAGAAGAAAAAAATTTATAATATAAAAATGTGATGGGAAATAAAAATTAAAAAATATTCGATTTTTCCTGAGTACTTTTCCGCTTTAATTTTTATTTTAATATCACTTTTCTATTATAAATTATAAATTTTTTACTTCTATACAAAAAATGACGGCAATTACATCATATAATACATAAAATAATTATAATGTTTGATGAACAAAAACTACTTTAAAACCGAATTACTGCAATTTGATGAAAAATTGTTTTTTTTTTAGATAAAATAAAACTTACACATTATTTTTTTAATTTTAAACTATTAAACGTTTTATATTTTTTCCCCAATGATTAATTAAATTTTGTTTTAATTATAATTTAAATTTCTATTTCTATTATTTTATTAAATATTTTATGACCACAAGACAAATTCGAAACATTCACGACGATTAAAAGAAAACAATGTGAAAAAAAAAATTGATATTTTTATTTTTCATACAAAAAAAAAATAAAAAAACAAATGATGATGAGATTATTTATTGTTGTCTTTTTTTCACTCATATCCATTTGTTTTTTGTTGAATTTATTTATATTATTATAGCGACATCTATAAATAGAATTAGGAAACTCGAACATCGAACAGCAAAACATATCAAATGTAATTAATTTGAATCTTATAATACATCTCCAAATATATGTAAAAAAATATTTTGTAATCCATGCGAAGAGAGAGTACAAATGTCGATATTAAATAATGAATATTTTTATTGTCAGTGTGTGAAAAGAAAATAGAAAAATTAAAATTTTGTGAATTATGTGAAAATATACCGATGGAATTTAAAATAAATTAAAAAAAAATTAAAAATAATTCCATTTATTTAACTGAAGAAAAAAATTGTGCATTTTTTTTTTATATTAATTATATAATTTCTGAAATAAATATCATAAATACATGTTAATAAATTTATAATGGGTTCGACAAAATTCAAGGTAATTTTATTTTAATAAAACCTTTTTTTTTTTCATCATATGAATTGTATTTGTGCGGTTGTGTGCGTGCGGGTATATTTTTAAAAGATATACGAATTTCTATTTTTAAATTAGTTTACGTAACCTCAAAAAATCCGATTTCGGTTTGTTTTTGTTTTTAATTTGATTATAAAAATAATAAATAAATAAATAACAAATGGATTTATTATGAAATGAAACATTTTTTTTTTTTTTAGTTATTTATTTATATAACATTATTATTTATTTTTATTTATTATAATAATAAATATTCTGTTTTTTTTTCAGAATTCTAATGGTTTTAATAATTTCGATTTTTCACTAATTCAAGTAAGTAAAAAAGCAATTGTAAACAAAACACACCAGCATATACATTTATTATATAATATACAATAAAAATTTTGTATTCAAACAAAAATAATTAAATAATTTACATTCGGTTAATTATGGCAATTGTTTGGAAATGATTATTGTTTTTTTTTTAAACATTTTAGGCACGAATTGATCGAGTAACAATTGGTGGTTTAATAAGAACACATGACGATTATGTTCGAAGATCAATAGAAAATGTATTTACAGCAAAAACATTTTCTGATTTACTAATCCAATCACAAATGTAATATATATTCAATATTACCGAATTTAATAAAAAATAAATTTACTAATTTTATTCCTTTTTTTTATAATTAAAAAAAAAAACATTGTAGAGCCGGTGATAATATTAGTGAATTGGGTATTTTTAAAAATTATCGTATACGTTTGGATACAAGTAAAGGTAAAAATGCAACGGAAAATGGTTATGAATTAACATTTGATGGTGTTGAATTACGACGAATAAACGGTGAAATTAGTACAGAATTAAATCAAAATGAAGGTGTTGTTAAGGTTAATGTCACCTCACCGAATTTATTTGGACGCGGTGAATCGATTAGTTTTAATGGAAGTTATAGTCATTTACATACAACCGATGTTAATTTAACATTTACCAAACCATTTCTTCATACAAAAATTGGTAAATTTAAACCAATGTAAGCGTTTCTCTTATTATTAATAATATTATTACAATTATCAATAGATAAATTTGAATTAACGATTAATTTTATTTTAATTTTCAGAACATCATTTAGTGTATTTCGACATTCGGGTGCATTTTCATGGTCAAAATTTAAAACACAAAATATAGGTTTACTTTTTGATTTATCATATCGTTTTCCACAACAGGTAGAGAGAGTTGCTTAAATTTATTTATATACTGACTGATTTTAAATAAATAAATTTATGATTTTTTTTTTAGATAAAACACAATTTACAATATGAATTTGCGGTGAAAGAGATTTCAACGCTTGGTAAACATGTACCATTATCGGTACGTACACATTGTGGACCGCATTTAGTATCGTTAATACGGTATATGTTTAGTTTTGATGAACGGGATAATAATGTTTATCCAACAAGAGGCATTTATGTACGATCAGTAAATGAATTGGCTGGTATTATGGGGGGAAACGTTGGCTATACAATGAGTAGTACACATTGTGAAATGAATGTACCAGTGGCTTTCGGGATATCAGCACAATTATGCTATCGTATGGGGATAATAAGACAACGTGATAAAAATTATGGTAAAATACCAATAAATAATCTATTCACATTGGGTGGTCCATTATCGTTACGTGGATTTAATGTGGGCGGTGCATCAAATCATGAGGATGGTTGTGCAATCGGTGCCCATGTAAGTTTAAGAATTTGTTTGTTTTTAATTTTGTTTTAGATTTAATCATTTGAATGTATATTGTTATAGACATATTGGTCAACGGGATTACATATTTGGGCACCATTACCATTTAATAGTTATTTCAGTACATTCGGTAATCTATTTCGTACACATTTATTTTATAATTTTGGAAATTGTGATTCATTTACTACAGGTAATATTAAATTAATGATATTATAATGATAGAATTATGATGAAATTAATAATTACTCTTTGTTTTATTTTTTATAGAAAATATGCGAAGTGCAGCTGGCATTGGATTAGCCTTTAGAATGGGTTCAATTGCACGTCTTGAATTTAACTATTGTATTCCAATGCATACACAAAAAGGAGATAATTTTAAAAATGGTTTTCAATTCGGAATTGGTTATGAATTTATCTAAACCATTGATTGATGTGTCTTTTTTTTCTTTTTAGTAATCCAATTGAGTATGTTGTGTAAATATTTCTATAAGAAATATTACGGTCCCCACTCAATCGCGTAGCTCGTGTTAGCGGCAGTGTATTTATTATTATTTTATTATTATTATAATTTTTATGTTTTTAATTCTAAAATGTGTTTTTGCTAAAAAAAAAAGAATTATAATGTAATTTAATATATATATATATATAAATATATATATATATATTTGTTTTTAAGCATAAGCTTAAAAATATCAAAAAATTGAAGACAAATTATTTTTTTCAAATAAAAAACAAAAAAACAAATTCTATTAGATAAAATTGTAAATAAATAAAAAATAAGTAGTGAATGATTATTGTGTGTTTTATTTATTTAAAAATAAAATGGAATGATTTAAAAAATAAAAACAGAAAATTCAAAGGATCTTTTCATGAGTTCAAATCTTTTATCTGTCATTCAAATGGTCTTTGAAGAATTCCGAAATTTTTCGGACGCTAAAACGATTTTGGAGTATAGTTGACTTTATTTTCTATGATCTTTCCGGTTGACTTCACCGTAAATCGCAAGTACTATTTTTTCCTTTTACTACTAATTTTTCATAATAAAACACAAATCAATTTAATTTTATTAATTAAATTTAAATCTTTTCTCTTTTTTTTTATTTAATTTATTTTACTAAATATATTATTAAAAATTACACCCTTTCTTTTCCTCTATTGTTTTGTTTGTTTTTGTTTTTTTTTGTTTAATTTTATTACAACATATAAATTTTTTCTTTAAATTATTTTATAAAATTTATTTCTTATTTATTTAATGTAATATAATTTTAATATTAGTTTTTATATACCTAAAAAAATAAAAACAAACAAAAAAAAATCACATCACAATTGCAAAATTGCATATTTTTTCATTTATACATTTAATATTTTTATTTACATTTTAATTTAATTTAATTTCTATAGTTTTTTTTTGTTATTCATTTATTTAACGGGTTTTTTTCCACTCAATTTTAATATCATTTAAATTTTTTATAATTTTTATTTTACAATGTATTTTTTGTATTATTACAATTATACAAAATTTAATTAGATCCTTAAAAAATAGTAAAAAAAAAAAAAAAATTGTATTTCTTAATAAAAAAAAACAGAAAAATATTCTAAATCTTTACTTATTTTATTTTATTTTTGCACAAAATTTAGGCCAACTATAAAATAAAATAATAATAATAACAAAATAAAATTTGTTTTTTTAATTAAACAAACAAAAAAAAACTAACAATAATTTAACAATTTTTAATGTAACGCATAAAAAATAATTAATATTTTTATAATCCTAATTTTATAATACAAAAACTAATAAAATTATAAAATACAAATAATTAAAAATATAATAAAATGTTTAAATTAAATGATTAAATATAAAAAAAAAATAGTTAAGTGTTTTAAAATTATATTATTAATTTAGTTAATATAATTTTTTAATTTTTTTTTGTATATTTTCATTTATTAAAATAAATAAATTTTAATAGGTTTTTATTTGATTATTTTTTCGGTTTTTCTTCTGTTTTTTTTTTTGTTTTGCATTAAATTACATAAAAATACAATTAAATAAAAGTATTTACAAATGGGAGAGGAGGGGAGAGAGTTGGTAAATATTTTTTATTATACTTAAAAATATATAATCATTTAATAAAGAAAAATATTTCGTAAATATTTTTTAAATTTCTTTTTGTATATTAAAAATTGCAAAAATAAAATTATTGCAAATTAAATACATATAAATATTTATATTGTTTTTTTTTAAAGTAACTTCATTTTCTTTCCTTTTGTTTTGTTTTACTTAATTATTTTATTCATTAATTTGTTTTTAAAAATATTAATTCGAGAAATTAGCAGCAGTTCACTTCTCATACACAATAATAATAATAATAATAAATGATAATAATTTAAAAAAAATAATTATATTTTTATCAAGGGTTATTAAAAAAAAGTTAGTTACGTTTGAAATTTTAAATAATTAATGAAATGAGAATTTTAATTTTAATATATTAATTAGGTATATATAGAAAGTAAAAAAAAACAAGAATACTTAAAATGAATTTATATTAATTTAATTTTGTTTTTTTTTTTGTTAAAAATTTTGTTCCCTGAGACAGCAAAAACGAAATTATAATAAACATTTTATTATAAAAAATCTAATTAATTAACTTCTTTTTCCATATTTTGTTAAAATTTCATTTATCTCATACTTTTGTGATCGAAATCGATTTTAATCTTTTATGATTTGTTGGTTTAATTTTTTTAAAGATTAATGTGAAAAAATGGCAGTTTTTTACGGAAACATTTTAGAATTATAGCTTTAATGATTTTGAAATATATTTAAGGATTTTATATTGGGAATTCCAATGCATTGATTTCAAAATAGGGGATGGCATTGCTTTTTTTTTGTTTGTCAATACGTTATTAAGTGTGGAAGTAAAGTTTTAAATAATTTTAATGGCATAAAATACAATGATCATTCTAAGTTTAACAGCGAAACAGTAAAGGATTGAACGAATACTTTTGTTTTTATGGCCATTAATTGAATTAGAAATTGCAATTAATCCCGTTATTCTATTCTATTAACAAACATTTTTACTTCAGTCAAATTCAATACAATTAAAAAGGCGTGAATATTGGAAATTTTAGGATTTGTTTTGTTTTGGTTTATGTTAATCGCATTATTACCGTATTAACACCAAGTAATTTTTTAACCGTTTCATTGTACTTAACTAATGTGATTTTTGATGAACGTATATTTAATTTTTCACCCGTACACAATAATTGTAAACAAATGGCTTTTTCCAAAAAATCAGTCATTTTCAAATCACGTAATATATCTTTATTATTGCTAACCGTTGGATTTGTTGGACATATCTAGCAAAAAAAAAAAAAGAATAAATAAAAATTAATTAATTTTAATCATATGTCCATAATTATTGAATTTATCCAATATATACCTGTTTCAATAGAGCATCTTTTGATTTAACCTTTAGCATATAACAAAGATCACTTAATAATACCCATTTATCATTGGCATTTTCATCACGTAACGAATACAATGGCATTAATGGTGTATCAGATTCTTCAAATTCAAATATTTCACCATCAGAACCTTCATCGCACGATGGATCTATTTCAATTTTTGAAGTTAATGCTGTTGATGATGGTGGTGGGGGAAGTGCTGGTGGTGGAAAAAGTTGTGATGATGACGATAGTGGTAGTGGTGGTGGCGGTGGAGGTGGTGGTAATAATAATTTTGATAATGGAACATTCATTGTACCATCATTTTCATCTTTTGTAGAAGCAATTGTAGAAGATGGTGGTGATGTCAGGGCGGTATTCTTCTTAGAACTACCTCCTGCTGCTCCGCCACCGATACGATTATTATTATTATTACGTGCATTATCGATTGAATGTCGTATAGATTTTTTTTCCTTACGATCAATATTTTTCAATAATACTGAACAATTTTTTGATACATTTTTTTTGGTAAATTTTTTATGTGGTAATTCATCAACAACAGCCGTTGGAATATCATCATCTTCATCAACATATTCATAACAATCAGTTGTTTTCGGTGCGATTGCTGATGTTGTTGTGGATGTTTTAGAATCACTACTGACGACGGGGGGAAGACTTTGTACAGATAAATTATTTGATGATTGTGTTAAAGTTGGTGATAAAACGGAAGAAGAATAAACAGATGCATCCGATACATTTTCAATGGTTGTATCTGCAGTGGTCGTGGTGGATTGCGTTTCATTTAATTTCAATTGATTTTTTTCATTTATTAAACCATCTATAGGCAAATTCTGGAATGTATCACATCCATTTTCATAGGGATCTTGAATACAAAAAAAAAAAAAATATAAAATAAATTATTAAAATTAAAAACAGTTTATTCATTCATAAGAAAATCAAGAAAATTTTCTCATACCAAATAGTTTCCAAGCACCCTCAAATGTCCATGGTTTAAATTTATCCATATCCGTGCATTGTACATCATTTAAATGATTCGATAATAATGCTAACATTACTTTATCATCATCATCGGCCATCATTAGCGGTGTTTGTCCTATAAAATATGAAAAACAAGGTAATTTCATTCAATTCATGCTCTATTTCATCATATGACTATATTATACCTGCATACGTAGCCAATAATGGATCAGCTCCGTACGACAATAAAAGTCGTACAATTTCAACGAAACCATTTTCGACCGCTTCATGTAATGGTCTTATACCAGAATGTGCCGTTTCCGAATGATTTGCACCGTATTCCAAGAGAATACGTGCAATGTCCACGCGTCCCCTTGAACATGCCTCATGCAATGGCGTATAACCAGCATTATCTTTTTGATCTGGATCCATATTTAAACGTTCCAATGCGTATGCAATTACATCAATGTATCCTAGGCGTGCTGCTCTATGTAATGCACTTTCGCCAACGCCTTTATTCAGTACCCAACTACGTATTTCACGATTTATATCGTTTTCATCTTTATCCTCTAGAAAATTTATGGCCGCCGTACGATTTCTTGGTGTTATTGCTCGTACCGTACGAGGACGTCCAACCGTTGATTTTTTAAATTGTTTTGTTGCCGGTATTGGTTTTTTCTTTTTTCTAATATAATCAAAACCTAAAATTGCAAATAGAATATTGAAATGTAATTATAGTGATTAAAAAAAAACTAGTAGCTATTTAAATGACTTGGTGGTGCGGTTGGTAAAGCATCTAACCCAATTGCGGGTTGGTCACGCGTTTAAATTAATGGCCGGAAATCTTTTTCTGTGCTTTATCTGATTTGAATTCATGAACTAAGTCACCATTTATTCATTGGGATCAAATTAATGAATATCTTTGGTATATTGTGTTGGACGCATCCAAAGATTAACAAAGTCTACATACGCAAACATACGCAATTATATATAAAAGTATGGCAAATTAATGCTATTGCTTGAGGAATTAATTGACCAACCCAATTTATCTAATCCAGAATCTAATCTAGTATATATTTTATAGTATTGTGCACTTACCTGAACTACCTTTACGACGTCCGCCACGATTACCACGACCTTTTTTCTTACTAAGAAATAACGATGCTGGTAATGGCATTAAAGAATCATCTTCCTGTTTTATGGATAATTCCGATTGTTTTTGATCATCGTTTGCAATTGCCGCATTACTACTATTCTTAACAGCATTATTATTCAATTTTTTATCATCATTTTCATTATCGTTTTCAATTTTAATATCTTTCACATTCAATAATGTTTTTGTTTCAATTTCATTTACATCAGCATTCGCATTTGTTTTATTATTCGTTACACCACCGATAATATTCATTTTAGCCAAATATTTTTGATATTGTTGATTGTATGTAATAATGGATTTCTTTGAATAATTTTTATCATCATCGTCTTCATTCAATTTTATCGTCGTCGTTGTTGACGTTGACGTTGATGAAGAGGTTGTTGAAAATGAGGCAGAAATTAACGATTTATCATCATCATTACCAGTTATGTTTTCCGCACCACCATCATCATTCCCTTCATCCTCATCATCATCATCATCATCATGATTTTGATTAATATTATTATTATTATCGAAATCATCGTCATCGTCACCGCGTCCACCAAATATTTCACGTTTTGATGCTTCCTTTTGCATAATACGCAATTCGGTACGTGTACGTGATTTTAAAATTTTTGTTTCAAAAACATTATGTTTTTTTCTTGGTACATCATCATCTTTAGCATTTGAATTTGATGATTTACGATGGATATCGTCCATCATAAATTGTGCATCACCAAAATCCGTTGAATTTGATGAATTTGCCGTTGTTGAATGACCAACTTCTATTCCCATTCCTAACGCTAACCGACGACAATTTGATATAGTTTTTATTTGTTTATTTTTACTGACGCGTTGATGTAATACATCGATAATTGATTTTTGCAATGTATCCGAAGTTATCAATGATGATTCATCTTGAGATATTATTATAGAATTATCTATTGAATTGGATTTTTTCAATTTTTTCCCACCAATCAATAATCTTTCCGTAGATATTTTTTTAGTAATTTTACCTTTTCCAGATGTTGGCAATTTCATTATCAGTACATTCTTTTTCAATTTATTATATTTTAAACGTTTTGTATCTTTTTCTGTTGTTGCCGTTGTTGTTGTTGTTGTGGATTCACCACGATTCAGTGGATCCAATAAACGCTTTCGTTTTACAGGAACGTGTTGGTTTTCATTAGATTGTTTTTGAACTGTTTCGGTAACGGTATTATTTATTGCAGATGCTGCAGTTGCGGCGGCCACTATAGCAGCGGCAGCAGCAGCAGCAGCCGCTGAAGCTGCAACGGCAGCCGTTGTAAATGTGGCATTCATAAATGATGGACGAACAACCGTTATCAAATTTGGTGGTATTTTTAATGAACGTTTAAATTCATAAACATCTTTTGCCCAATCGGGTGGTAATTCATGATGAACAACACCATCAACATCAGCATGATCGTTATCTTCAATTGAATCGTCTTTTTTCGATTGCTTTTGGATTGATTTCTTTTTTGAATCAACCGTTGAATTCTTTTTTATTGCTGTGGATGTTAAAGATATTGATGTATCTGTTGTTGTTGTCGTTGTTGGTGTTGATGTAACCGATTCATCTTTAATTTGTGTTTTATCCATCATTGTCGATTGTTCGGATTCTTTTAATTTACGTGAGCGTAAACGTTCGGAAAATCCTCCACCAAATGGATTATTAATATCAATTTCATCATCACTTGATTTTATTTCTGATTTTTCTTGTTTTACAATTGATAATTTTTTCTTTAACAATTGTTCCATAGCATTTGTTGACTCTTTTGAATCATTATCAATTTTACCGGTCGCTATCGTCGTTGATGGATTACCACCAATTGATTTTGTCAGTGGTTTAATATTGACTTCACATGGTTTTACTAATTTTGATGGAATTTTATCCATTGTTTTTGGTTTATTATCAATGGATTTTGCTTGTTGGGATATATTTGGAATACTTAGTGATGTAGTAGTAGTATTGGTGGTGGTGGTGGTAGTGTCAGTAGTAACAATTGCAGATGCACTCGAATTCATTATAGATGTTAAAATTGATGCTTTAATTATTTTATCATTACGTAATGTTTTACTATTAACAGATATTTGTTTTTCCAATTCACGTTTACGCTTTGACCGGGTCATTGTTTCTTCAATTTTTGATTCAGCATATCGGGAAGAGGGTGAAGATGCAGAAGATGCTGGTGATGATGATGATGATGATGATGATTCTGGTGATTTTTGATGATTTTCCTGATCTTGATTTTGATTTATTTGCATTGATTTATTATTTATGATTTTATTTATAGCAATTGATTTTTCCATATCATTATTTTCATCAAATTCATCTTCATCATTTCCAGCTGCTTCATTTTCCTTTAGTTTACCATTAAATTTTGTATTGTATATAATATTTTTTGAGTTTTTTTGAACATTATCGTTCTCCAGTGATATTACACAATTTAAATCTTTATTATTCGGTATATTTTCTTTTGAATTATCCTGATTAATGGACATATCCCTGGTTTTCAATT
The DNA here is from genome assembly GCA_958336335.1 of Dilophus febrilis. Lineage (NCBI taxonomy): Eukaryota > Metazoa > Arthropoda > Insecta > Diptera > Bibionidae > Dilophus > Dilophus febrilis. The sequence goes on along the minus strand of OY284469.1, from coordinate 19,448,265 downwards.
CAATAGCACCATCGAATAACTTTGATTGAATTTCATCCGAACTATTGATGGGTGATGATGATTTTCTAGATTTTTTAAAATTATATTCATCGTTTTCATAGTCTGTACATGAACTTTTATCAACATTAGTAATGGGATTTGTTATAGGTTGTTTTGGAATGGTCGACAACATCGTCGTAGTGGTGGTTTTTATTATCAATGACGCAGATTCTTGTTGATGTTTCTCTTGCGGTATTTGATTAGTTTGTGAACGACGACGAATTTTACGACGTAAAACTTTTTTTGTACGATGTTTTTCATCAATTTGACGATTTTTTTCCGTTTCACTATTATCATCCGAAGTTGTTAACATGCTAAGCATACGTTTTCGTTTATGTTGTTCACGTTGTTCACGTTGTTTTTCTTTGGAAATTTTATTCGGTGATATTTGTGGTTGCGGTTGTTGTTGTTGGGGTTGATGATTGTGATGCTGATGGGGCCCAGACATTTTATCTTGTGATGTATTTGATTGGTGTAGATTCATTGGCATATGAGATTTTACAACTAATTTTGGCATTATTTTTAATGTATCAATTTGTTCTTTCTTAAGGTTATCATCAATTCCAGGGTCTATTTGTGGAGTTTCATTATTGAATTCAACCAAAGGATGTTGATTTTGAATATTATTATCATCATTTTGTTGCTGTTTTTGTTGTTTCTGTTGTTCTTGTTGTTTCAATATATGCAATGGTGTATCTTCATCACTCGATGAACTCGTTATGAATTTATTTCGGGATGCCATCGATTTATTTAGTTTTAATGTATTCGCGGCACTTTTATCTAATAGATTTTCCGATTTAACAATTTCAACTAAACGTTTATCAATGTCACAATTATAAACTGTGCCTGGTAATTTTTCCAATGGTAATTCTACATTAACAACCATTCGTAGAGCCTCATCGTCAAGAGCGATTTTTCGTTTGCGACGGCCACGACGTTTACGATAATTTAAATTGTTGGCCGCCGAACTACTGGTTGAGGCAGCAGCCGCAGCACCACTATGATTATTAGTACCGCCGTCTCCAGTTGAAATATTACCAGCACCAGCCAATGGATCACCACCTCGCATTTCTAATTGTTCCACAAAATCATTACATGCACCGGCCCAGTCCAAATCCATTGAAAATCTACCTGTTTGATTTGATTGTGCCATTTGATGTTGATTTTCCATTAGATCCAAATTGATGGCGGACGATGGATAATCATTTTTATTTTCAATTATATCATTTTCATTTACATCTGATTTTATTTTACAATCAATTAATGAAGATGTTGACGATGATAATGATGTTGATCCACCATTATCAAACGAAGATGATGCCGATGGAATGGAATGACTTTTTAAAGGTAATGGTGGTGGTAATATCTGGGTAAAACCTTTTAATTCACCTTTTGTACGTATGCGAGCCGCTAATAATTGTGCAATATCTGATTTTTGTTGACCCTCTTCCTCACAAATCGAGGTGGTGTTATTTGCTTGGGTGATAACAGATTTGTTTGTATTAAATGGCAGTGGTAGTGGTAGTGGTGGTGGTGGCGGTGGCGGTGGTAATAGCAATCCTGATGACGATCCTGTTTGAGATAATGGTTCAATTATAGTAGATTGTGATTGTTGTTTTTGTTCTTTTAATTCGGATCGTGATTGGTGTTTAAGTAATTTTTGTTTTTCAATTTCTTTCATTTCTAAATTATTACGTAATTTTGTAATAACATTTTGATCGGCACCTCTTAAAATTGTAGATGGAGTCGCCGGTATTGTTGTTGTTGTTGACCCGGATGTAACTGCGGCTCCTAACGATGGCGATTGAGCCGATGATGATGGTGATGGACAATTCATATACAATTTTTGATTATTACGATAATCATTTGTTATTGACGATTTGATTATTGGTAATGAATTGTCCATTGGTTGTGAATGATGTTGATTATGATATTCGTTAGAGTGATGTACCGGTGGTTGTAATGGATATGGTGTGGCGGAAACGGAGGAGGAAGATGATGATGGTGATGCTGCCAATTGTGATTGATTCATTCTTAAATAATTTGGATCATTTTTATAACCATCAACAGTATAATGTGGTTGATATGCACTATTTCGATGATCATAATTAGACTGTTGATGATGCGGCTGCTGAGGCTGCTGTTGATGTTGATGCTGATGATGATGACGACCATCATTCGATTCATTTTGTTGTTGATATGGTTGTTGACGTTGTGATGATGATTGTTGGTGGGTTGGGTACCAATGAGAATAATTAGGATTATGATTTTGATTATATTTATCACGGTCATTGCCACCATAATTCAATAATGTTTCTTTTTGTAAATTCATTTGTTTATTTTCCACAATTGTAGAAACTTGTTTTTGTCTTTGTTGATTGTATTCAATGTTATTAGTATTATTATAAGAATTAAATTGATCATGATGATTATTAAACGATGAATGTTTTTCATCATTACCACCAATACTAATTGTTCGAGTGGTTGACATTTGAGAATTTTTCATGTTATTGTATTGTGAATCATACGATGAATTTGTACCAGGTAATGTACCTCTTTGATCATGTACTTCTTGATGGAATGTAGATTTTGCGGTTATTGTTGTTGATGATGATGATGATGATGATGATGATGATTGGGTTGTGGGTGCCGTATATCCATAATCATCTGCGATTAATTTATTATGTTGTGAAATTGGCACAATATTTGATCCAGTTTGCTGGTGATAATCTTTACGGGATTGTTTTGGTATTGATGAGGATGACATCGATGTTGATGATGAATAAAATCGTTCTTGTGTCAATGGTGTTATGGTACCCCCTTGATTATGGACAGCCGACGACGATTTTTGTTGGTAAATTTCTCCATAACCACGTTTTCGTGACGATGACGACGATGATGATGAGGATGGGGTTGGTGATGGTGTTGTATTAATTGACGATTGCTGTTGTAATAACAATTCTTTTGATGCTATGACTGATGGTTTTTTATTATAATAAATTGCGGATTCATTTAATGGGGGTGGTTTTAAAGCGACAGCATTGTTTTTATCATTATTACAGTCATAATAGGAATAATGTTGTTTTTCATTCATCATTCGTGACTGTTGTTGATGTTGACTATTTTTAGATTGATCATCATATTGATACGGTAATTTTTCCGAATATTGATTTGAATCAACGGTAGTCATCGATCGTTGTTGATAATTATTTGTTGGCATCGACGTTGACAACGATGAGGATCTTTGGAAAGACGTTTGATTATGATGTTCTTTACGATGGTTTTCATAATGACCATGTGCATTCATTGATTTTTCATATTCATCACGTTTTGATTTATGTTCATAATGATTATGTGGATCATAATGTTGTTGCGGAATGGTTTGATTGGAACCTTCAACGACACTTGTAATAATATTATTTAAATGTTGTTGATGAGATGATATTTTAATTCTCTCATTACTAATCGAACGTTGTTTGTGTACCACAATGGGTTGTTGTGCATTACCATTATGAATATTATTTTGATTTTCAAATGTACGAAAATTCTTTAACTCCTCCGGTGTTTTACCGAAAACAATGGGAGCCGGTGACGTTATTGACGAATTCATTAAATTATTTGGCGGTGGCAAAGAATTTGTATGAATCATTGGTGGTGCAACAGTCATTTGTTGTTGGTGTTGGTGTTGTTGTTGCTGTTGCTGATCTCGAGAACGTGGTAAAGATGTAGATTTTTGTTTGGGTTGTTTAGGCTGTTTAGGTAAAGATTTATCAGTATTTCGATTTTTTTGTTTAACATTTTGTTTTTGTTGATATCTATTATCTGGTGATTCAATATTGTTATTTAACGCATCATTTCGTTGTGGCATTGGATATGAATGTGATTGCTGTTGAATTTGTTGTGCATGCTGCAACAAATGATCCGATGAGGATCTTTGTAATGGTTGAGATTGTTGTGGTATTGTATACAGTTGTTGTGGTTGTTGTGGTTGCTGTACAATTTCTGGTTCGTAACGATAATCTCTGTTTTCCCTTTTATTAAAATTTGGTGAGAAATCCACTTTTAATGGATGATTTTGTGATTGTGATTGTTGCTGTTGTTGTTGTGGTTGTTGGGATTGTGAATGATTTTGCATTGAATAATGCTGATGATTTTGTGTGTTTTGTCGGGAGTGCGATGATAAACGATTGTGATATCCTTGATTTTGTTGTGGCATGGGTTGTGGGGGCTGCAGAATTGCTGGTTGTTGTTGTGGTTGATGCATTGGTGGTGGTGGTTGTTGTTGTTGAGCAATTGGTTGTTGATGAGGAATAATCGGTTGTAATGGTAATTGATGTTGTAATGGCTGATTTGGTTGCGGTTGATATTGATGTTGATGTTGTCTTTGAGGTGCCATTTGTATTGGTTGTTGTTGTTGTTGAACACGTTCGGGTATAATCATTGCCCGTTGCTGTTGTGGTAAATTTGGTATTATTTGTTGTGGTAAACTGGGATCAATTCTATGTCTTGATGGTGTTGTTGACGATGACGGTGAGCTACTTGAATTATAATCATCACAACCGGTAGAATCGGCTTTTGTTTTAACCGTTTTAACAGATAAATCTAATGGTGATTCACGTTTAACTGGAGTAAAAATTGATTTAGATGACGCAGACGATGATGAAGATGATGATGATGCCGCAGCCGACGTTATTGTTGGTTTAAAATTAGCATTATTTATTGTAACATTACCAAGAGGATTATTATTAATTGTCAATTGTTGTGATGATTGATGCTGCTGTAACGGTGGCAATTGTGGTTGCATTGATACATTCAATTGTGGTATAATTAAATCATTTTTTACCTTGATTATCGATGCACTTTGATAATTTTGTGATATACCGCCAGAAGAAGAAGAAGAAGAAGAAGCTGAATGTTGCGGTTGTTGTGGTCGTTTTATTACTATATTCGACGACAATATTTCATTAATATTTGGTTGCGGTTGTATCGTAACGGACGGTAATGATGATGGCCCAATGACACGTGACACCGTAACACTTAAATCAGGTTTATTATTGAATTCATTTGTAGGCGTAACTGATGGACCATAATTATAATACGATGAATTTGATATTGGAATGGATGATTGTGGTGTATTTTTATTATTATTTACAGGATGATTTCTTGAATATTGATCATGTTGTTGTTGATGTTGCTGATGTTGTGGATGATGGTGATGATTATTATTATTATTATCATCATGACGATGATTTGATATTAAATGTTTATTATCATTTGGTATTGATTTTTTAATAATTTTTAAATCAGGTCGTTGCAATAATGATGGATCTATAGAAAAATCTTGATATTCTTTGGTTGTCGCTGATGCTGACAACGATGACGTTGATGATCCAGTTTTTTGATAATTCATATCATGATGTTCGATGATTGCATTCTCTTTTGGATAAATTGGATTTGTTGGTAGCATTTCATATGCACCTCGTTGATAAAACGATGACGATGAAGATGTGGATTGATCATTGAGAGAAGATGTCCCATCAATATGATTTGAAATGGGTTGATGTTGTGAATGTGAATGTGAATGTGATGGTGGTGGCGGTGGTGGATGTGGTGGATGTGGATTATATGGATAATCTTTTGATTTTGATGTGGTAATAATGGAAGTGGTTGTTTGAGCTGTTGTCGTTGTCGTTGTAGTTGTTATAATTAATTTTGTGGGTGTATCGAATATGCTACGACTTAAATCGGTGTCTGTGCGACGATTTGTTGATAAGACATGTTGAGATGATGTTGACGTTGATGTTGATGACGATGAAGTTGATGAAATATCTTTGTTTAATGTTTTCTTTATAATTTCATAATTTAAATCGGCCTCTGACGATTGCCGATACAAATACGGATCAATTATTGTTTTTTGTGTTTGATAATGATGATGATGGTGATGATATGGTTGTCGTTCAACAGTTGTTACCGTTGATGTTGATGATTTTTGTATATTCAAATCAGATGATGAATGCTTAATTGTAAGATTTGTATTATTTGGAAACCCACCATCATTATGATATTGATTATTATTGATATTATTAGATTTTTGAATTCTTAAATTATTTTGTGATTGATATTTTGTATTTAAAATGTTATTATTATGATTATTATGATTATATCGATCTAATTCAGTACCACTTTTTGATTTTCTTAAACCGTGTTGTTGCTGTTGTTCTTCGTATCCCGCCGTTAACGATTTCATATTATTTGATTGACTATTGTGATGTATGGAATTGTTATTTTTAGGAATATCATTTGAATTATTATGGTAATATGAATCTTTTGCAATATTATTTGGAGGTATTGGAATATTACTTCCACCTTTAATGGAATTCGTTGATTGTGATGGCGGTGCTGGTGGTGGTGGCGGCGGAGGTTGTAAGGATGACTGTGAATAACGATTATTATTCGTTAATAGATCATTATGATTTTGATGATAATATTGTTGATTTTGTTGATGTAATGGAAGTTGAGAATGTTGTTGTTGTTGCGGATAATATTGTACAGGGCTTGGTGAATTTTTAAATGGTATTGGACTAGGTGTTGCAGCTGTTGTTGCTGCTGCTGATGCACCTGTTGAAGAACATCCATTATATGACGTTGGACTTGGTGTTGGATGTGGTGATACATATAAGCATGTTGTTGGGCTTTGTGATGGTCCAATTGGTGATGGATTTGTACCTATTTGTATGATATTAAAAGTTTTAATACAGAAAAGTAAATAAAAAACATAAAATTTGAAATATTTCATTGACATACCAATAGACGATGTACTTTGTGTAATTCGACTGTGTTGATTAACGGGCGATGGTGTTAATGATGATGGTGATGATGTTCTTGAACCATGTGGACTTTGTAATATTCGATTGTGTGATGATGGCCAATTTTGTGGTGGATTCATCATACCATCAGCATAATTTATGGTACTTTCGTTGCCTTTATTCGTTGAACAGTTATTATTGCTGCCTACAATTGGACTTTTTAGATTTGAACGGTGATTTATTGATTTTGTACTTGCAGTAGTAGCATGTATTGGCAATGTTGGACTTTCTTGGGTCGACGGATTTAAATGATAGTGTTGTTGTTCATATTGTCGATTATCATAAGCACCACGATTATCATTTTCTGGTGTTCTACTATGTATAAATTGTTGATGTTGATTTGAATGATGATCGTGTTGATATTGTGATGGTGGCAGTGGACCAGATGCATGTGAAGGACCTGATGAATGTGAAAGGGATGCTGCTGTCGGTCGTTTTGATGACGATGTTTCATAATATGTACTTGGGTTTTCATTACGTGGTAAATACGATGAATTTTGTTTTGAATAATTGTCATCTGCATCTGTTGTTGACGATTTTTCAATCGTAAATTTTACTGCATTTTGATGATGCATCACATCTTTATTGTGATGATGTAAATTATTATAATTATACGGATCAGGTACACGTTGACTATCATAATGTTGATGGGGATAATTATTATGTGATGTAATTTGTGGTTGTTGCGATTGTTGTTGTTGATGTTGCTGCTGTTGCTGCGGTGATTGTTGAATTGATTGATAATATTCATGAGTTTTTATTTTTTCATTTAAATGTTTTATTGATTGATGATTCGGCTGATAGTTTTCATCTTGATGTAAACGATTATTATTTGAGGTTTGAGGCATCATTTGATGATGTTGTGGCTGTTGTTGTGGCAGTGGTTGTTGTGGCGTTGTAACAATTGACATTGTCACATCTTGTGATATTTGTGGATAACTCTTATATAAATTTGTAGCTGGTTCAATTATTTTGTTAACTATTTGTGGAGGTGCTGTTACAATTGATGGTGAAGATATTGGTATTGTAGATGCCATTGTTAATTTAACATTTGCGATTGTTGTCGGTGTGGTTGTTGTGGTTGGTGGCAATTGGCTTATTGATGATGGATTTGATTTATTATTTAAATAATGTGATTTATGAATAATATGAGCAGTTGGTTCATCGAATTGTATTGAATTATTACTATTACTGCTACTACTCCTTGAATAACCCGCAATCGATCCATTTGGTAAATGCGATGAAGACGTTGAAGACATTGAATGATGATTTGACATTGATAAATAATCATTATGTTGTTGATTATTAAATTCGGGTGGTTTAACATATAAACTTGGATGAATACTATTATTATTATTATTGCTGTTACTATAATTGGTAGAAGCGGAAGCAGAAGAAGACGACGATGATGATGTTGTATTACTTGCAACTTCATTTATTGTATTTATAATATGTTGTTGATTTGGATTTTTTAATTGTAAATCAGAAATGTAATTATATTTTTTACTTATTTCTGCAAAATTTTGTGAATTTATAATTTTTTCAGCTGGTTGATAATTTTGTATTGATGATGACTTATTACTACTATTGGTTGTCTTAATAGAGGAACTATTTTTAATTGGTTTATTTGAAGACGAAGGCGATGATGATTGTTGTTGTGTTGATGTTATTTTACTAAAATCTGGTGGTTTCATATGTAATGGACTTAATGCATTCAATGGCTTTGAACTATTTGGATATTGTTGTGGCGGCGTTGAATATGTTTGGTTTTGATTGGACGTTGTTGATTGATGCTTTGAAAAATCTGGATTATTTACATATAAACTGGATGTTGACGAACGATATATTTTCGATGATGTTATCGGTATTGTTAAATTATTTTGTGTTAAATCCAATGAATAGTTAAATTTTGATGTTGAGGATGATATTGCTGCTGTCTCAGCAATTGTTGGTTCTTTATTACCGCTATTATTATTATTATTATTATTACTATTTTGAATAAATAATTTTTCTTTCGGTAGTGGATTTTCAACGGTTTCAATGGATATTGTAGTAGAGGTGGTAGCAATTGTTGTATGCAACGATGATAATGCAAATTTAGGTTTTGTACATTCAATATTGTCAATGGTTTTGGAATGTTCCTTTCGTACATATTCGTTGTCATTCATAATTGGACCATTTGTTTTTACAATATCATTCGTTGATTCTAAACCATTTTGATTGTGATTATTATCATCTGAGATTGTTGCGGCCGTTGTTGTCGTTGATTGTATGAATGGAGAAGAATGATCATCATCACCAGAATAACACTTTGGCAGATTATTTTGAATAGGTCGTAGATGAGGTAATAAATCATTTTCTATAGATTCTGTTTCTTTATTTTGCACAGTATGAGCATTTTTTGAAATATCAACAATTTCATCATTATCCAGATGATGATTAATATTATTATTATTTGTATTATTTGTATCGTCTATTTTACCATCAACAAATGTATCACAAAATTTTTTATTATCACTCGTGTTAATATCAGCGTTGTTACTGATGCTAACATTTTTCTTAGCATTTTTACTACAATTATTATTATCATTATTATTTTGATTATTACTACTATTACTGTTAATACTACCACAACTAATCTCATCCGCATTTAATGCATGCTTATTATGATGATCATCATCAGTAAATAGGATACTAGTGGATTTACTATTCAATGTTTCCTCATTGTAGGGGACGACGATATGCAAATTACTATTTTCAGGTATACTTTCTGTATCGTTAATTTTTATTTGTTTATCAATATTTTGATTATTTTTTAAATTATCATTACTACTATCACATTTTTTTGTCTCATCATTTATTATATCTAAAGAATTATTATTATTATTATTATTATTACTAGTACTCTTGCTAACTATTAACGTGGAACTTTGTTCAATACAATTATTTTCAATTTGACAACTTTCTTTTTTATTATTAATATAATTTTTATTCAAAATATTATCATCGACATTAATAGCATCGACGTGCAGGTTGTCGTTTGTATGATGTTCATTTATATCTATTTGATTTTTATTATCACTTTCACTTATTTCAACAATATTTTTTATCATTTCTTGTTGTGATGCTGCTGATGCTGATGATGACGATGCTGATGACGATTGATTTGTTGTACTTGAATTATTTACAATATTATTGCTTTTACTTATACTACAATTATTATTATCTGTACTACTATTATTATTAACATTATTATTAACAACAGCGACATTTATATCAATACTATCATAATCAATATTATTTATCTTATCACATGTTTCAGCATTATTATTAGTTTCTTTTGATGTAGATAATGATGGTATTACATCTTTCACCACCTGTGATGTGTTTTCATCTGGTTTCGATACAACAGATACTACGGATGTCACTGTTGATGGTAATTCAGGTGATTTGGATGTTGACAATGGACATGCTGCTAATGGTAATGAAAAATCGGACGAGGACGACGACGGCAACGACGATGAAGGCAGTTTTTCATTTAAATTTGTATTTTCATCAATTAATGACGACTTTTTACTATTTAAATCTTCTATTAAATTTACATTTTGATTATTTACAGATTTTAAATCATCTTCTTGTATATTTTTATTTAATTTACTATTTTCAGGTAAATTATTATCATTATTAATATTATTCACACTATCATTATTATTATTATTATTATTATTAGTAATACTATTATTATTATTATTATTATTATTATTATTTATATTTATACTATTTTCATCTGGTTGTGATAATAATATTTCTTCTATTGCCAATTGTTCTTTATTATTATTTTTCTGTATCTCTCCATTTAGAACAATTTGATTTTGATGTTTTTCTAAATTCTGTATACCATCTATTTTTATATCCGATTCCATTTTATCGATAATTAATTGACCGAATGTTGACGTCTATATAAAGTAATAAGATAAAAAATTACTAATCAGTATTTTTTTAATTAATTTTCATATATAACTTATGAAAATCAACAATAAAACTCAACTCAACAACCAAAATAATAATAATACTTAATAAAACCATTGAGATTCATAAAATAAATCAGTTTATTTGTTATGCTATATTAATTCATTAAATACATTTTGTATAATAATGAAACGCACTCAAATTTTTTTTTCTGGATTCTTTCCACAAAAAATTCAAAATCACTTCCATAGAAAAACCGACGATGAATCTAAATATAGTTCAAATATCTAAATTTAATTATAGAAATACTTGATTGCATTTATCACATATCAAAAACGAATGTATATATAAATATCAATGTAAATACCAAAATTAGTTATGAATCACATTTTATTATATATACGTTTTTTTAAAAACGAATCATCAAGGAGATAGACCACCTTATTTTAAAGCAACAATTTTTGTCTATATTATAACAATGTAAATCTTTTCCATTTTTCTATATTAAAATGTAAAATTCTATTTAATTTATATTTAAAATAAGAAAATAAAAACCGCATACAATATAATTAAATATTCAATTCACGCATTCATATCTGGAAAAAATCAAAACAAAAAAAAAAAACTAATCAAATTATGCACACATCACTGCCGCATATTATACAACTAAAATATATCCAACAAACTAAAATTTGTATATATGTTTATAAAACAGATTTTAATTTAATGTGACAAGAATTTCTTTTCGTTTATTTTTAAATTATTAAATATCATTATTTATGCATACAAGAACCAAAAACAAAAAAAAAAACAAACAAATCTTTTACACTAAAAAATTTCACCAAAAAATGTTATGCATACAGGGTGTACTGAAAAGGTCCAACCATATAGATGTGCATAGAATAATTAAATAAAAAAAAAACGTAATATTATAATTACGACATATAGAATTCGATGAATAGAGTCTCTACACCTATTTTAGAACATCTTGTATATTCTGATGTATCATATTTTAATATTATATAAAATAACCAAAACAAAAATGCATTAGTGTATTATATATACAGAAATATTATAGAAGTATATATAAAGAAAATAAGAATATATATACACAAAGTTAGATAGATGCTGGCTGATACTGCGAATGAAGATGAGATTGCACATATGGAATGTTGTATTTAAAAAAATGTTATGAAGATAAATTAAGATAAAAAAAAATGTAATAAGAGTTAAATTTTCTATATATGAAAATAAATTTTTTTTAAATATTTGTATGTTTTTTAATATAAAAAGAGAAGAAAAAACAAAATTAAAATAAATAAAAGTGGGTCAATGAAAAGAAGTCATCAAGCGCGTATATAAAATATAAATAAATATAAAAAATACACGTAATTTTTTTTTTATTATTATATTTTTTATTTCTCTTGCATCTGTATTGATATATAGATAGGTATAGTTAATTATTATTGTGTTTGGTTTGCCTGCTTGCTTGCTTGCTTGTTTGATAGAGTTAAATTATGAGGTAATTATATATTATATATCTATATAACTTTTTTTTCAATGTTTATTTATATGATGATTCAAAAGCAAAATATTCATTTATAAAAATAATACTTCGTGTATATATTTTACAAATATATTATTTATAATATGTTTTATACATTAACATTTAATATATATATGAAAAATATTTTAAATATATGTAAATTCAAGTTCATTATTACAAATTGTACAATTTTATTCTATATGTTATGCCTATTGACTATATATGTATAAACAAAAACATATCAGATTTAATTTTAATAATAATACAATTAAATAATATAAGAAATACAATATGTGTATAATTAATATGTGTAATATCGTAATATTACGGAATACAAATTTACTTCACCTTAAAAATTTTACTCTATATATGTATATGTAGTCGGTGAATTAATAAATATTTTATTTTGTAATTTATATGTTGTTGCATTTTAAATGTTATATGAATTTTAATATTTTCCAAATAATGAGAAATTCAATCAAATGAATGAATTTATGTTAAAAAAGGAAGACGACACAGTAGTAATATATTGATAGGAAAACTATTTTCTATAGGAAATAGCCAAGAAAAAAAACACCTTCATATTCTTGTCGTTTGTGGACGCCTAGGGACATAAAATTTAAGCAGAGATTTCGCATCAGATTGGTTTGGGAATAGAAATCAGATCAGTGTTTTAAAAAATCGTTTATATATTTAGTTATACAAGAAAATATTTGATTCATAAAATATCAATTTAATTCAATAAACCTATGAGAAATTTTATTAAAAAAAACAATGAAATGCCCCAAAAACATTACAGAAATGATTGAATTACAATTATCTTAAATGCCATTGAAGAATATCGCGCAGTTAAGAGTAATCCAAACGCCAGTTTTGTTGACTTTAAGACAGAGGAAATATAATTATAGTATTGAGAAGGGCGCTCCATAGATATAAAACTGTAACTTTCAAATTTGCTATAAATTGTATTATAATTGATTTAAAAATACCCCAATAAAAATACCCTCATAATATAAAAAGTTATACAAACATATATAGGAAACATAAATTGCGTTGTATTTTTCGGGAAAACATTTACCATTTATATATAAATATATATGTCTTAACATATACGTTCCCGATTTTATTTTTAATATATATATTTATTTCTATATGCTCTTTTATCTATATATAGCACATTTACTGAATAAAAAATATTGTCTTAAATCAAATGTTTATGTACAAAAAAAAACATTTGAAAATAAATAAATGGTTTTGAAAATAAAAAAAATAAATATAATTGAAATTAGATCTATTAAGTATTTTTTGGGGAAAATTCAACCTAGTATGAAATTACAAAACAAATAATATAATATAATGAAAAAAATATCCTCTGAATGGATATAATAATAAAGAAAGTTCAAAATTCAATTTAAATTCATTTGACTTAAGCCACAAAACAATAAAAATGAATGAATTCAAATATAGTTTTATTTTGACTTTAAAAAATTGATATTCATATCTTATATGGATCATTACTGATTTTTACATACGAATTGATCAGTAAAGATTGGTGGTATATGGACAAATTTTAAAGTTAAAGTTTGTTAAGAAAGTTCTTCAACAATAATAAAACTCTTTTGTAAATTCAAAACCAATGTTATCGATTGAACTTTATTGTTTGTCCGATGGAGCAATGAGGACAAATACCACATATCATTTCAAAAATCCATTTCAAAATCATTTGTTTACTATATCAATAAAATTTTGTTGTATATCATTATAGGTGTTCTATTTCGCTGAATGCATATTAATATGAGGTCTAGTCTGACCTTGCTTGACATCAATATATAATAACTATAGCACAACATATAATAACAATATATTAAGGATAAAAAAATGTAACTTGAAAAAAATATAAAAAAAAATAAACAAACAATTCGATATATACATCAATAATATTGAGATTATTAACAATAGTTTTATTTATGGTCATATAATTTATTTATGTCCTTTTTAAAAAAAAAAAAATGCAATACCCTAATAAAAAATAACAAACAAATTAAGGTTTATTATTTTACAATTGATAAATGGAACCCACACTTTATATTTTATTGTCATGAATCATGAATGGTATATGTTTTTTCTAAATTTATTGATTCCTAATATACTATAAAAACAACAAAAAACAGTGTCTTCTTGTTTTTTTTTATTATTATATTAAAACTTTGATCATTCCGTTTACATTCTCGTGTTACTACCTATCATATAAAAATATAACAATACAATGCAAAAAAAATAATATATATAGATAGATAGATACATTGTAAATATATACAATAATAGAATAGAATTTTTATGGTTTTTTTTTTACTATTACACAATTTTTTTTTACACGAAATAGTAAAAATTGGTCATTTTGAAAAAAAAAATGAATCGTATATAATTTTCTGTTTTCTTTACAAGTTACAAGTAAACAAATTTTTGTGCCGTGGAGAAAAAAATATCGCATTGATCGTGAATTTATGAGGTAGGTATCAAAGTCCGGTAATTTTTGCAGTGTTGGTGGTCTTTTTTTTATACATGAGGATAAGCAATTTGGTAAAATGGAAAAATTAAAAAAATAAATTACATGAATTCTTTTAAGAGGATTTTTATCAATATTAATTTTTTGAATTAAAATTCATTCTATATAAGGAATGTTTTTTTTTTCAATTAAAAAGAGTTGGGTAAAGATTGGAATTGGGGGGTTTGTGGGGGGGGGGGGATTTGGAAAGTATTTCTATTTTTAATTTATTATAATAAATTAACTTTGCAAATTTTTCTCGCTAATGAACTTCAAATTTGTATTATGTGCGATTTAATTAAATTATTATTATAAAATTTACAAAGAAATTAAAAAAGAAAACAGAAAAATTCATTATACAAAATAATGCAAAATCAGACTTAATAAAAACATTCCTGTAAATATTAAAATAATGAGATGAACAACAACAAATATAAAGAAAAAAAAGTATTATATTTTTTTTTAAATGAACATTCTTTTACATATAATTTAACTTGAATTGTGTTTATTATATAACAACACGATTTTCCGAATTATTATAATATCTATCTATGTATAATAAATAAGAAGAAATATTTAATATTGTATAAAAAAAATATAAAGTCTCAAATTTCTTAATAATATATTCGTTTTATTTACTGATTTTCAGAAAACAATCAAAATAACAAAATTTTCCATTTGTTTTTTTTTTCTTTCTTCTTTTTATTCCTCCGAATCAAGACAGACCAGACAGAATTTTTGTTATTTGTCAAATGATAATAAAATTCATATTTAATTAAATTCAATTGTATTCAATATATCAAATAAAATAATATATATAAATTTTCCAAAGTGGATATAATGATATAATATATCATCCATCCATATATATATTATATATATATAATAATATGATGATGAATAAATAAATAAACATAATTTATTTAACATTTGTCTAATCTAATATCAACTACCATATACTCTACCTACTATATTCAACTATGTGTATATAAAAACAAAAAATTATATTCATATAAATAAAGAATATATAAAAAAAAATATTCATTCCATATTTTTATGTAACTGACCTAGAAAATAACAAGCAAAAAATAAAATTGAATTTATACATTATAAATATATATAGTTAGGGTTGCCATGTCCGCATTCTTTTAGGATGATATGTATTGATGTGATATAATACAAATATTTTAATACATAATCATAGAATCATGACTTCGTCCGTTGCAATTAATAAAATGTGGTATAACGAAAAAAAACAATGTACTATAATTTGATGTTAAAAATGTTAATATAAATTTGTAATGAACCCATCAGAAACAATCTTTTAAATTGTATGAAATCTGTAATATATTGCGTTACTAAACGCAAAACCTGAGATCTGACAACCCTCCAACAGACTATATATTCTATATATATACATATATATATATATACTAAATAACATATGTGTAGAATATTAAATGTTATAATTTGCACGTATAGATAAAATATTCAATATATTATAGACATATATCTATATAGATTTATATTATATATATAGATAGATATACAATATATTAAATTAACGTATAACATATAATTAATTATATAAATATAGGTATTGTGTTGTTCTTTATCTGTGTCTGCGTGTATGTTGTCATATATATTATTATTATTATAGCTTTTAAATCAAAAGATAAAATGATGAAAAAATCATTATTCTATATATGGTATATAACACTATAATATATATTGTGAAATATTAGTATTAAATGTAAATGATATTAGTACAGTTTGATATGGATTCGTTTGTATAGATATTATACCTTCTTCGTTCGATATATATGTAAAATACATTGATATCTGTTATCTTTAATTTATTTATATATAGACTTATTATAATGATTATATTCAGTCTGTTTAAAAAAAAAAGAAGAAATGAATACACGCATTTCAAGAACAATGAACTTCATTTGAAAAAAAAAACAAAATAATGTTGGTTTACTTTTTTCGTTTTTTTTGTCAATGTCTAGCCAAAAACTTATTAATTATAATTTGAATTTTAAACATCTTATACTTATTACTAATGATTCAATTCAATTTTAGAGTTATTGTTAATATTTTTAAATGTAACGATTTGATTTTATATAAATGGAAGTTATCGTATGAGATTGTCTCCAAAGATCTTTTTGACCAAAGACAATCAATATTAAGTCTTTAACCAAAATCCTTATTCTTATTAATTCTTATTAATTATATAAATCCTTATTCACTCTGTAACAAAAGAATAAAAATTACAAAAAATTGTCCTCCTGCGAAATGTTATATTACATATCGCGTCTATAAAGTTCTTTGTACCCTAACTTTATAATGTTGTTATATTTATCTTCCGAAAATTCAAAATCAGTTGTATATATATATATATATATCTATAATATATCTGTAATATTTGTGTTAATATAAAAGGTAATCAAATAAGAACTAATGTTTACTTGATGTTAATGTTTACTTTTATGACCAGTAAGGATTATGAGATAAGTAAGGAACTTACCATTACAAACACAATCAAATTTCATTCAAATTCTACAAATATTAATTATACAAATATTAAGTTTAGTAGGTCAATAAACCATTGGGTGAAATAGCTGCGTTTTTGGAAAGGTAATATCTAAATTTAAAGATTAAAGTTTCAAATTAAAGAATTAAAGATACAGTTCTAAATTTGATAACCCTTTATTTTATAATAATATATTACTGACTGTATAGATAGATGATGATGATCGTTTGTTTGTTTGTTGCTGAGTGGGTGGATGAATATAAAAAAAAAATATAATAGTAAATGTGTTCCACATTTAAATTGTATGTATATATTCAGCAGACACAAAAATATCTATTTATTATTTATATATACAATTTACTTTGTCATTTGGAAAGTATAAATATATATATATAAAAAAGATGCTGGTGGATATTTTTTAGATAAATATATTATAATATATGCATATAGTATAGTATAAATGATTGTGATCATCATGAACGTGATTATAAAAAAAAATAATAATAATAATACACATTTGGATTTCATATATGTATATAAAGAATATATCTGCTTTTAAACATTTTTTGTATTATTTACATTTTTTGTTGTTGTTTGTGCTCTTTTATATGATATATATACAAAAAAAAACTTACAATGTAATTTATATTTGCAAAAAAACATTTTAAGCACAAGAGAATTGTCTTGTAATTTATACAAAATAACTTTATATACATTATTATATGATGATAAATTGTTTGATTTGGTTATATTTTAAGAAAAAAATATATACTATAGATTTTGGTATTCATATATAAAATATCGATAAAACGATAAAAGATAAAAATATGACGATGTCGACGTCGACGACAACAACGACGAATTTATGATGAACTTCATTTTTTTTATAGATATAAATTGCTATTTTCGTTATTTTAAATATTGTTGATCTGTCGTGGTTGTAATGGTATAGCTTTCTCTTTGTAAATTATATGCAAGAATAATTTTGTGGAAATATTTAATAAAAAAAAAATAAATAAAATAATAATTTGTTTGTTTTTTTTTTCTACTGAAGAATATTTAAATGAATACGACGATGACGTCAAATAATAAATAAAAATATTAAAATAGATGCAAAAATGGTCTTATCAGATGTGACTTATAAAAAAAACGGAGGCAAAAAGAAATATACATAGACATAATACATAATAAATTACAATTTCTTTTTTTTTAATTTTAATATATATATTGAATACAATAAAATTAAGAGATAATATGAATATAATTATAATAATTATAAGGAAAATTCGGGTCAAGGATGGATGGGTTGCGTATTTATATACTATATTTTTTTTTTATTTTGACCTTTTTTGATTATTTCAAACTCAATCGATTTATATTATAATAATAATAATTGTAATATAAATATATCAATTACATTTTAGCATCCTTTTACAATATTATAAAAGAGATAAAGTTATAAAAAAAAAAATAAAACGATGATGATATTTAAGTAAATTTTTGTTTTGAAATGATTTTGTAAGAATATATTTAAATGATTATAATTTCTAATCATCATGGTGTTTTCTTTTCTTTTACCCGCTGGTTTTTGGAAAATTTGAAGAATAAAACAAATATATTAAAAAAAAATATGGAGAAAAAACTGCCCTATAGATTTATAAATTGATATCATATGAATTTTCTGAAATATTTCCCAACCAATAGTTTCAAAATTTCCCAAACAATTTTAAAAACCTCACTAATCAAGTTTTAAGACATAATAACCCAATGAAAAGACATCGTAATACATTTCCCTCTAAATACGATTCTATAAAAATTGCATTAATTCATTAATCAGAAAAATAATCGCATGATTGTTACAAATTTGTTTGTCTAATTTTTAATTTCTCATTCTATAATATAAATACAAAAACTATAGTCAAATAGATAATTATACAGGTGTTAAAATGATTAAATTAACAAAATAAAATGTATATTATTATTATAATAAATGCAAAAATTTATATTCACAAAATTGAAGGTTATATATTAAAAATAGATTAAGCAAATCAGTACATTTTTAACATCTTTCTTATAGTACACGTCAAATAATAAAAGTATGTATATATACATTTGAATATGCAAAAATATACAATTAACACCTGATCTCTTCTATATGGTTTATTGACACGATATGTAAAAACATTAATTATATATTGTTAACTTTATTAATTGTCTGGTTGAAGTGCTTTTTTTATTATATGACTGGGTTATGATTTATAGTTTATAAAAATAACAAAAAATACAATTTCACAATCAAAATAATTGAATAATATATCTGTGATAATATGAATTTAAATGATTAAACGCGTAAATCGAAAAATATAAAGTTTATGATTGAATTCTCTTATCTATAAATTAAAATGTTTTTATCTTATAAAAAATATATCTTTCAATATAACTTTTGTGCTTTTCTATAAAAATATGATAAGGATTTTTTTTTATATACGAAAATATATTGTAGAAAAATGCATACAAAAAATGTTTTTAATAATAATATGTAATAATAAAAACAAAAAAATATTTTATTTTACTAATATCATCAGAGATTCAGTGAACCTTTGTTATTTTCATATATCGTTTTAATAATCATTTTTTTAATTTAAATACTTTTCCAAAAAAATATTTATATATCATTTTTGTTTTATTTTAAATAGGTTTTAAATATTTAATATAATGTATATTATAAATTCCATCAGGTACATTATTACTTTTAAATAATGTTATATATATAAAAAAATTTTTAAAATATTATATAACGTTTTTTTTTCATCTTTAGTATATTCAAAATATTTTTTAATAAATATTTAATATGCAACCTTTTAAAATCACACAGGAATAAATTGGTTCATTTTTTATTAGAGAATTTATTTTTAATGTTTTTTTTTTAATATTATTAATTTAAATTTTTGTTAACAATTTCCATTTTTTTAGTTGTGGGATTTATTTGAACATTCTTTTGAAATGGCAAAAACTCTATATTAATATTAATGAATCTCCATTGAATGTGGATTTATGGTAAGGGTAAATTGAAATACAGATCTTTTTATACGAAAAAATATTTATATATGACTTCATCATTATTAATCCTCTAAATTAATCCTCTAAAAAGAAAAACAATTCAAATCATAGACCAAATGCATTTATTTAATCCACCATCCACCATTCAAATTAATATCAGATAAAATAAAACAAAAAAAAAATCCACTAAATGCAATGGGTTTTAAAAAAATATATAAAAGAAAATTCTTTCCTAGTAGTTTTTTTTTTAAATAGATCACATCATTCGAATGGATATAATTAAACAAAAAAAAATAAACAAGAACAACTCGCGTATTTATCTACCTATATATGTATCTACCTATATATACATATATGTAATCTGTATATAAATATTCATCCATCCAATTTCATTCAGATTTGAATACATATTTGAAAAATAATTTTTTTTACATCTATATCAAAAGCAACCGTAAAAAAAATTTATACAAAGATTATTAAAATCACCATAATAAAAAAAAAACGGACAACAACGAATAACGAAATAAAAGTAAGGTAAAAATTTTAACGGTAAATGATTTAGTCATTCTCATATATTTAGTTTTATCTTCATTTACACAACTTTAAAAAATAACAATTCGTTGAAAAATCCAAAAAATTATAACAAGAACAAAAAATATATTTTTGTGGTCATTCAATTATCATCATCATATATAAAGAAAGAATCATCATTAAACAAACAACCAAAATACAATAAATAACATTTCTTTTTCTATTCATTTAATAAATATATTTTCATTAAATATAAATTTTACGTTTATGTGTTTTTTTTATGTGTTTTAGAAAAAAAATATTCACGATATTTGATTTTTTTTTTTGCATATATCTTTTTTTTTTATTATAATACCTGTGTTTTATTTGTACACAATTTTTTCAGTTTTTTTCGTTCTCATTAAATATCAATTGGATTTTACTTTTTTTTTTCATCTTTCTTTATATATTTTGTTTGATATTATGTCTTCTGCTGTTGATGCTTAAAATGCACAGCACAGCATTACAACACTTTCAATGTTATTTCGTTATTATATGCGCGAGTTTTTTATTTAATAAATTTTTTCTTTTACCTATACTTCCTGATGTGTTTAAGCAGTTTTTTTTTTCAGAGTTTTGTAAGCGTATATGCTTTTGTATAATATATTTATGTAACTACCTATATAAGATATTCATTTATATAGACACCAATAATATGGTTATGGTTATGTTTTATTATTATATATAGGTAAATATATCGTAAACAGGTAATGAAGATCGTTTATTATATATATATTTTATATATGCTATAGACTACCAATATACAACAGTATAAAAATATTTTTATATTTTTTTGTTGTTGTAAATGAAGTGAAACGACTGTAAAAAAAATAAAATAAATATAAATACAGATACAAAAAATAAAATTATTTTAAATGGAAACGTGAATAAAAAAAAAAGTTAATCAAATTAAATACAAATTTCCTGATTTTTTATTTTTTTCATTTTTCGTGTTTATTTTTTTTTTTTTTTTCATTTACAATTAATATTGTAATTTTTATCCAATTATGTGAAATAAAAAGAGTGTTTTTTTGTACAGTTTTGGATAATTATAAAGTATATTTAAGGTCAGGTATAAGTTTAAAAAGCCTGTAAGATTTCATTATATATTTGGGGAAAATTCACAATATAGTAATTTTTTACACAATATACTACTTAATTATTCATAAGCAAAATTATTATTTGCATTATTCTTTTAATATTAATTTGATAATAATTTTCTCATAGAAACGCTATAAGAAAATAGACACAGGGATAATGATATGAACCGCAATTTCTAATCAAAAATCAGATATCTATTAAAATGAATCGGTTATTTTTTAGGAAAGCTTATGTTAGACTATATACAATCAATTTGTTGTGCGATTTTATTCACCAAAAAAAAATGGTATCTATCTATAATTCTATATATACCAATTAGAATAAAACTATATACATACTTTATTCAGTCAACATATGCATAGGTCAATCACAAAACAATAGATCTCAAGGTTGTGAAATTGAATTTAAATATATACACATTGCAATATATTGTATATATTAAATTTTACCAGATATATTAAAATTCCATTTATTTTTAAATACAATTTTAACAATATACAAAAAAAAATTATTTTAATAAACAATTCATATTATATTTATACAATACAAAATATATATATCTTGAATAAGTGATTTTAAATATATAAAAAAAAAACGTTTTTTCGTTTCGTTTTAAAATAAATACATAATAAAATTTACGATTTTAAAAGTTGATTAAAAAATAAAAAAACCAAACAAATATTATTGGTATAGTTAAGGTGTATGTAAGTTTTATAAGAATTTTTTAATTTTTTTTTTTTTATTTATTTAAAGTTCATGGATGTTCAATTGCAAGAATATTTGTTTTTTATTTATGGAAATGTATATATACGAATATATATTAACCACACATATAAAAAATAAATGTAAGAAGATTTTAATAATATATTGCGGATTGTACATAAATTGTGTGTAAATGCCGTCACAACATGATAAATATTAAGTTTATTAATTGCACATTATATGAAAAGACAAAAAAATTCATAGATTATGATTCTAATCTAAGAGAATTCTAATCGTTATCATTACAAAAATTAGAATATTGATAAAATATTTGTAAATTAGAGATATTTTAATTTCATGTAATAGTTTATTTTAAAAATTAAATGAATCAAATGGTTTTTTATTTGACTTTACTATATAAGTATTAAAAAAAATAGAAATCTAACCAAAAATTCCTTTTTAGATATCTTAGTACAGATTAGTATTAGATATATTTATGATAAAATTCTACAAAAAAATTATAAATAAAAATAGCAAAAAATTAATCACTTTTTTGTTTTATAAATGAGAAATTAAAGTAAATTAATTAATTTTTTTTTTATTTTCTATTTAATTTGCGAATAAAGCACAATCAACCATAAATTAGTATAAATTTATTATAAAATATGTGTATATAAAAATTAAATAATTTATGGTACGTATATAATAATTAAAAAAAAAAAAAATCTTTTATAAACATTGAAACTTTATCTTTGTTTTATTATTATTTTTTTTTTTTACGTTATATACACATCCTTCACGGTATATATATCTACAAAAGTAAACAGGTATCATATCCTGTGAATATATATATACAAACATTTCGATATATAATAGTACCTTTTTGTTATATTTACAACTTTATATCAATTATTATTATTATTATTGAGATTTTCATTTTATTTCATTCTCATTGAAACCAAAACAAAAAAAAACAAACTACATATATACAGAATATCCCTCCATTCAAATCAAATTTTCCACCTTTATCTGTATATCATATGAAGATGATGATGATGTTGGTGATGGTCATCATTTTCATCATTATAATAATATATATATTATATATTATATGAAAATAAATACACAGAGCAGCAATTTGCAGACTCCAGACACAGACAACAAAACCGAAAAATATAATATAAACGAACGAATACAAAAAGAAAATTTTTGTTTATTATTTTCACATTGAAAAACTTTTACATTTTTATCTTCTCGTTCACACAAACACAAACACAAACACACACTCACTCACTCAGTCATAATCAACATTGCTCTTTAACACATTTTCATTCTTTTTCCCTTTTCCAAATACAAAGAATTTTCTTTTTATTATTTATATCGGTTTTTATTACATACATTTAATTTAATTTAATTTAATGATCATATATACGACGGGTCTCGTGGAAAATTATTATTATATATATTTTATTTTATTTATTTTATATAAACAAAAAAGGTTATTATTTTTTGTTGAAAAATATATGTATTTTAATATCAACAACCCTCCTCCGCCTTTCAATCAAAAGAAAAACATTGTAAAAAAGAAAAAAAAGACCAAAAAGAAAGTTAAAATCCAAATAAAAACTTTAATTTATAAATCATCGGAATATTTATATGAATGCGATAAATTTTACATGAATGATGAAATTTTTCTCACGCCGAAAAACTATGAGTTTAATTGAAAGGGAAAATTCGGACCCATTGGAGGAAATCTTAATTGGCAATAGTTAAATATCTTAACATATGTCTTTAATAAGGATTAAATTCAATAATAGTATAATAGTCTTACGAAATCCAATTTATAATTGTACCAATTAGATCTTATCGTGAAATTTTCCGATATTTATTCTTTAAATCGAAAACAAAAAACCATTAAAATATGAAGTCAGAATATAAAGAAAATTCATCGACTTCCAGCATAATTATACAAATATTTTCTTATTGATATTGCTCGTATCGGTTTATAGAAATACAAATATTCACATTGTATATATTTAATAGAACAATTTTTAATTATACAACTGTGTTATAAATTGTTGATGCTGAAGAGTGATGATTTTTTATAGTATAACTGACCTTATACATATAATACATAGGTGGGTGTATTATAACATATGTCAAAATACATTTTTTATTTAACAAAAAATATTGATTGAAGACTATATATATTTCAGCTTTCAGGACGATAACAAAAAGGTAAAAAATATACAATACAATGTCTGACATAAAAAAAAAGAAGAGAATTTATGTATTATTTATTTAAAGTTCATAGAACTCCTCATCTTATATATTATATTTATATTTATAAGATACAGAATTTTTTACCCATAAATTTTACACATTTATTCGATATATATTTTATTTATACATCACATCATATATTGTGATGATGATGTGATTGTGATGATGATGTTATATTATTTTTTTTAATATTATATATTTTATAAAATCATTGAATCTCATGCACTTTTGATCGCTTATAACCTTGTTTATATACTTATACATATTTTGTGAACATTAACGTATTATATTGATTATTATATATAAGATATTTTTGAGATTTTTTTTTGAGGATGTGTGTTAAGGAAATATATTTACGGATGGTGTACTTACTTGAATAGACTGTTGAATGGAATTTAGGACTTTGGATATTGGATAAAATTTCCAATTAACTTTTTCATTGGACAATTTTTATCATTCCTTCTATTTCGTACGCTTCAACTGTAGATGAAAATAGAAGATTGGCATGAACAAGTTAATATAATAATAATAATAAAATATAACTAGAAAACGCATAATTCATTACATTGTATTGATAAATTAAAATCATATATGTATATAAGAATAAAAGAAATTATTTCATAAATTTTGATTATATTATTGACATATTTCTATTATTTAATAGATATTTTTTTTAATTGAATTTGATCGTTATTACTATTAATTTATAGGTTTTTTTTTCTTTAACTAAATTATACTTTCGATATATGTGTTTGCGTATAGTATCGTAATTATTTTATATTTATACATACTCTTAACTGTATCATTATCTATCTGTATATGTACATTCGTAATATTACATTATTTATATTCTAATCTATAGTATATAAAATATTTATATTATTTTTGTATATATAAATAATAAATATAAATATACATAAATGTGTGGCGTCGTCTTCTTATCTTTTTTATGCATTGTTTTGTTTTTAAAATATATATATTCATATATATATATATATATACGATATGATAAAAATTTATGAAAATTAATAAAATGGAAATCTCTTATTATAAATGAATGTTATTTACGATGTATATTATATATATAGTACCAATATTGTACATATATCTGTACATATAATTTATGTATATAAACATATATATTTGTAAAGATAGAATTTATATAGAATTTTATGTGTATGTAATAATATAGCATGTCTATGTGCTTTATGAATGACACGAATTGTCAATGAACTTCAATTCCTTGAACTTTATATATATATATATATATTACGATGATATTACACAATTATTTATAGAATGTTTCCTTTTTTTTCTTCTATACAAACATAACACACTATGAATGAATCTAAATTTTTTTTGTTTCTTATTTTTTTTAGATGCTTTAATTACATATATTGTGGATCATATGAATAAATGATTATAATATTTGATTATTTCAAACATTGAAGACGACAAAGACAAAGTGAGATTCAATAAAACGTTTAATAATAATTATTTAATTAATTATATAATTTTTTATACCATAAATAAATAAATCAAATGATCTATAGCAAATAATTCAAGACAATTAAGAATAGACTATATGAAAGTTAAAGAAAAGTTGATGGATTTACAACAAAAGTTATAGACATCTATACTATAATTATGAGAAATAATGAGGGAAAAAAAGTTACCCAGTTGGTAGTTTTTCTAAAACATTTATGCTTTCAACTAACATTTGTTTCGGTTGATTAGAATCGAAGAATTTGAACATCGCATGCTTTAAAGAAAAAACTTTTAATTAATAACAAGGCTAACCTAAAATTCTCACAATATTTTGGGGCCGTGGGTTCGAATCCTACTATAGTGAAGACATAAATACGTTTTGTGGTTTTTACAGTTGTTTTTCGGGTAGAGATCCAATCGTTGGCTGTATTGTAAATTAGATTAGATCAAAACGACTTCAGAACAAAAATGAATCCTGAATCCTATAATTGAATAAAAATGAAGTTCTATTTTCATGTCCGGGCAAACCGGAAAATTCCAAGTGTGGTAAGGAATAAAAGATGCGCGCCGGAAGATAAATCTAAATATAACACTAACTAAAAAGCAATTAAAAATAATAAATTGCCATAGAAAATAAATAGTAATAAAATCAATTTTCTAGATAACGTCTTTTCCTTTCCTTTTACCTTCCTTTATTAGTTTCTATCATTTAAAAGCAAAAAAAAAAACTTATTTCAATTATTAATATAATTAATTGTTAAATTTTTTTGCAACAAAATTTTCCAATAAATATATATAATAACAAAAATAAATAAACAAACTTTAATTAATAAATACAAATACAATTTATATATATATATATATAAATATATATTAATATTATATTATATATACATATATTTTGTTCAAAGTATAAAGAAAAATTTTTAATGTTCTTTATATAAATGAACTTCAACAGATAAATAGCAATTAATAACAATATAATAATATTGTATATATGAAAAAAATAAAAAAAAAATAAATAAATAATGATAACAATAAATAATTCATCATATATTATATATTGTGTGTTATATTTTCCAATATCTGTTCTGTATCTATACATATACTACAATATTTATTTATAAAATAAGCAAAAATCGATATAAAATTCATTTTCTCTTTTACTATATATACTTGATGCCTTATATATATTTTTATATTTCTATATTGTATATGAGCCTATATATGCGGCTTTATGTACCTATATAAATATACCAATCTTCTATACGTGCCTATATAAATGATGTTATGTTTTTTTCGTACATCACGTTATAATTTATACAACGAAAACACTGTGAAAATATACAGAAATGTATGAATGAATATCCTATATACAATTGAATATTATTATAAACATTTGTGGATTAAGCCTGGATTTCTATGAAAATATTTTATATATCAAATTATGATATATGTGATATATAAAAAAAATGTGCTTTTTCTGAAATTCATTTTGCCTGGATAAAAAAACCGAAATTTAATAATTGCTGCTAAATAATTCCATTTTTTATTAGTTTGTAAATTAACTGGCTATTTTATTATTATGAAATTAAATCATAAAAATTAAATAAAATGTAAATAAAATGAAAAATCAAGTTTGGACGACGGTCAGCCGTCGGCAATAGAAGAAAAAATATCAAAGTCCGCCGTCAGTCCGCCGTCCAATATTCATAAAAAGCACCGCCATTGAAATGCATGTATTTTCAATTTGACATTTGCCGTCGTCTGCCGTCGGCATGTCATGAAAAGCATTACTTTAGTATTCGTATATCGGAATATTTATATATCTATAGATATGGAGGAAAAGCCAAACCAAAACAATACGAGCGAATCAAATGGGTATAAAAACAAAAACATATAATCATAATGGTATATATATATATATATAACAAAACCTGTCGTATTAATATTCCTATATTTATATATATCTACAGTCAAAGAGTGTAATAACTATAACATCATTAGAAAAGGAATGAAAAAGTTTGAAAAAATCAAAAGGGTCTCTTATATAGTCGAGGATGTAATAAATGGAAATTAGTTAGAGTTTCTTCACGAGAGTGCTTAAATTATATTTATATTGGCATGATGTTTGCAGAAATTTAGTTCTGATCTGATCATAAAGGATATGTAGATAAATTAAAAAAAATTATATCTACTTAGACCGTTTTTCCGTTAATCCTGTTCGTTTCACCCTTATTTGGTTGCAATTATTGATCTGTTGATAAACATATAATAGATAAATGGGAGGGAATAAACACAGAATCAAACTGAAAATAAGAATAACTAATGATTGAAACGTTATTAAATATGTAATTTTAGCCTAATCAGAAATGGAAATTTTTTCACAACTTCATTTGATTTCAAAAAACCCTGCCAAATAATTGTTTTTATATAAAAATCATTACCCCCCCACATATACATACAAATATTTTCATAAAATACTTTAGCTATTCATATAAAATTACACGATGGTGGTTATCATCATAATAATTTAAACAATTTATAAGAATTTACAAAAAATAATTACACCGTTGATTAACATACAATTAAGATTACCATATGATAAATGTTACTGTGTTTTCTGTGAGGGCGAACTGTGTATAGTATCTCTAACAGTAATCTTCAGACCAGAGTATATAATGAATAAAATTGAAGAATTTGCTATGTTATAGATCCAATATATATGTGATGAATTCAAAAACTATCCTGTTTTTAAATGCAATTGTTATACTCTGTACTATGTACTTAAATATATACATTCAACAACAACATGATTTGTGTGTATCTACTACAATATATTTTATATATATATATATATTGATATTATTATTATTATACTATACACATTAAAGCTTTTATTTCAATATACATAATAATAATAATAATAATAATAATAATAATGACAATATACGGTTGACTCTGGCTGACTAAATAACTCTATGGTGCATCTACTGTATACTGTATGGTTGACTCGCGTGTGTTCCACTTTTATTTTATCGGTGTAAAAAAAAATTTCTTTTTTTAAATTTTGTATACGTTTCATCAGTTTACAATGCTTATAAAAAAAACTATTGTATATATAAGTATATTTATATTATCTATAAGTATATTTATATATGGAAGAAAACATAAGCGTTCCTTGTAATAAAATATACACATACAAAATTATATTATTTTATAGACATGTATATAGATGAAGTTGTATAGTTGGTTAGTTTTTTTTTTCTTCTTCTTATATTATTTACCTTGTCAAATGGAAAATCAGCTTATTATTCAGTTAACTGTAATATATAAATATTGGTATACGAAGAAAAACTAATATGCTAACGAAACGCTTATAGGTAAGATTTTATTTTATAATTGTTTTAAAATTAAATTAATTACAGTATATATAATACTTAACTTCACTAGAGGTGTTGTCATCATTCAATGAATAATTCAAAAACAATTAAAAAGAAATTGAAATTAATTGGTACTTCATTATATTATATAGCTAGTCAATTTTTAACGAGTCACGGCACGGTATTCAAAACTATATATAATTATTACTCTTCATTGAATAGATTTTCATATAAGGTTGGCATAAAGATCTTCGCAATTCTCTGTCAACTTCAATTTCTGATGCGGATTGATGCGGTTTTGTAACCGTTTCAATACCTCTAAGGACATATATAATCATTACAATTGTTTTGAAATGTATTTCCTTATTAGTATCTTTATACAATATATATGATATACTATACTATAAAGAATAAATTAACTTAATTCATTTTATTTACACATATACATTTTTATAAAGAAATCAATTAATTTTTTTATATGCAATACAACTATAAAAAAAAATAAATATAATATACATATTCTTATATATATATACAGATAGATGTGAGAATTCGGTCCAAGGCCTTTTATTTCAATTTTTTATTATATAAAAAATAGTGTGGTGTTGCGTTTTTTACTTTTTGATTCGTATTTATTATACATATATATTATTTTAAATCACTATATAATTTATAATATATATCTATAACAGAGAAGAAAAAAAAAACCAAATGTTTTTTATAACACATGAATATTATTATATTAAAAATTGCACTACTCTATGATATTTGTTGTATATATATACTAAACAAACTCACATTGATGAAATTGCTCTATGGTGATATTCATTTATAAATAAATAAATAAATATTATTGTTATATACACATTATTTAAAAAAAAAAAAAAAAATATGCGAGCGGTGATGGTGAAAGTATTTTTAAGATGAAAATGATTTGAATAAAATTGATGAAAAATAACAACAAAACAATAACGCGGCTGTTGAGTAAACATTTATAAAAAAAAAGTTGTGGTTTTAATGAATAATAATATCGCGTTTGTTGATAAGTTTTTTTTATTTTCATTTTATTTTGTGATGTGGATGTATATAGTGAATGGTAGAGATATCGTAAAATGGGAAAATCGGAGAATTTTTACCAATCATACAATAAAGTATACATAACTCTGTGGATTTAAAACCCAAAAAAATTCAGATTGTGGGTTCGTCAAATTCGACAGCATAAGATATATTAAACATCTTATGGTACTTTAACAGATCTGAATTTCAGCCAGTAGTTAAAATCCACGAATTTTCACATCCTGCATCTTATAAATGTTATTATCAAATAGTTCATTTGTGTAATTAAATTATTTAAATCTCATCCTTTAATTGGTTCATATACCCAAAAAAAAAAAAAAACGTATCAAACCGATACGATAAATTCGAAGTTGCGTAGGTTTTTATCATTGTCTCTATATACATATACCGCATATATATTTTTTGCAATACAATATATAACATATCGCATATATATCTAAAGGCAATATTTTTTACAAGTTCTATACACCACAGTGATATTGTTTATATATATGTATATATAAAACAGACGACGACGACGGCAACGACAACGATTACTATATAACTACTCTATACTATATATATATATAAATGCTGTGTAAGTGAATGATTTGTGCAATTTTATATATATATATATATATATATATATATATATATATAGTCAATGACCTTGCAAAACATTTCAAGTATATAATGTACAAATAGTTAAAATCGATGATGAATTTTTATTTTTATTTTTGTTTTGAAAATATACATATATTGAACCCGAAATATATTATGTATTATAAGATTGCGAGGATAATCACTTTATTTTGCATAAACAAACCTATTTGATAATTTATTTATTTATATATTTGAAAATATCACTGGAATTAATTTCGTTAAATTTGGTTAGCAATTATGATTAAAATGAATTGATATACCAATACTTAATCCTTTTAAATAGTCAATCAAATACATTGTATAAATAAAATAATTCAGAAGGAGGTGCAATTGGTAATGTGATACAGATCGTATATATCGTTAACAAAACTTCAAAAGCAATTGCATCAATTGTATATAAAAAATATAAAACCAACCCATTCTATTTTTTATTTATAGATTACGTTTTATATGTTATAAAAGGAAGAAAAGGATTGAATATTAAAAAGGATATTAAGTAAAAAAAAATATTGGAAAAATTCATTTGATTTTATTGACTGAAATTCAACTGGTTTTCTATATTTATATAGTGTAATAGAAAATTGTTGAATTATAAATTTTATCAATTCATAAGGAAATAAGTTATGTCTAAATATAAAATATCCTGCGAAATTTTATAACTATAACAATTATTTCAAATGATGTTTAGAGTATACAATTTTAAAAATTATATATACCAAAAATATAAAAATATAATATAAAATTACATCATTAATATAATATTCATAATACAATACTTTTCCATATATGTATATAAAATTTTTAATTGCAATTGCACATGAAAGTCTGATGATTTTTTGTTTGTTTATTTATTATAATGTCACACGACAATAGCATAATAAAAACATTAATATACGCACGCACATTGCACATACAACAATATGATTAATAAAATATATATATTAAATACAATTCGTTTAAATGCAAAATATAATGATAATCAACTTGACATTATACAAGTATTTAAATATATTTTAAATAAAAAAAAAAGCGCAAATAATAATAATATATTTATGTAAACACCAAAACCATTCAATATATATGTATAAATAAATATGTTTTTTTTTCTAATAAATTGCCATTAAATAAATACACATAAATAGAACTAAAGAAAAAAAGATTTTATTTATACATTGTCTAGATGTTTGAGTAATAAATAAAAATAAAATAATTTAAAAATAGAACTCATAATTTGCGGGAACCTTTTCGAGTCATCAGATTTTATTAAAATGTAATTAAAAATAAATATATACATATAGATATACTACTAAACATTTTCAGTATTCCATCCCTTCGGATATATTATTATTAACATTATAATTTTAAAATAATTCATAATATATATATAGCGCAAAACCAAAAGGTATAAACGGTATAAACACATAGTTATAAAAATCTTTATATAGAAATCTAATAATAAAAACCCCAAAATTAAAATTTGAATTTATTTTTATCCACTATTTAGAATATTTTGATATAACAACTACTTAATTGTTTTAAATTAAAATAGGTATTTTTTTTCTTTTTTTTATAAAAATAAACAACAAAGCTGATAAAAAAAAAATTTTCTAAATCATCTATAAATAAATATAGAGTTTTAGATATAAATATAATAAAATAATTGATATCTTTGAAAAAATTAATAAAAAAAAATAATGCAGGGGGCAATGAATGTATGAATATGAAATAAATTCATGTTGTAGATCTCGATGGGTTAAGTGTTTCATGAATTTAGTACCCAACTCAATTTTGTATTCTAATCTATTCCATAATCTAAATTTTTTGCAAATAAATACACCTATATTTTAGTGTTGTTCAATTCAATTGAAAACATTCTTTTTTATAAATCCAGATGAATTATTTTATATCATAAAATGAAAGTACTATAATCTATTTTGTATAATTTTATTTATTGTATATAAGAAAGTTAAATTCCATAAAAGTGTTTCACAAAATAATACAAACATGCGGATGGTAATGAGTAAATGAATGGAAAAAATGGAAAAATACATTGTCCAATTAACAGATGATTAATGTCGCATATTTGCATTAATTGAAATGAAAATAAGTGTGTTACATCAAAATATATATAAATAAAGAATAGTAAAGAGGAGAATATACGGAAAATCGACCACAAAATAGTTATAAAGTATATATAATAAATAACATAGAAAAATGAAACATATTATTACTTTCAAAATACAATTTAAAAAATGTTTATTATCTATTATTTAACCTCATTTTAAAATTAGATTGTGTATTTCTATATACATATTCATATACACTGTTTTTTATATATAAATATAAACATAATAATAATAATATTCTTCTAATTATCTTTATCTATATATATTCATTTTGTATATACAGACAATGTAATAATCATATCTGTATCTCTTCTATATTGTATGGAAAACTATACACATATATACATTTAATAACGTAATATCGTAATATGATAATATATAAAAAAATATATATATAAGATTATGGTTAATTTAATTTAAGAGGAGCATCCTGTTTATGGGAATAGTATATGACATAGTTATATTTTTATTTTTTTTGTGTTCTATATATTTCTATATATACTGCATGAATGTTTAAAGTTATTCATTTATATATATATATGTATAGCCTGAATTTTCTTTTATATGAAAAACTTTCATGTGATTTTTCAAGGCAGTGATTTGTTTTTTCTTCATAAACCTTTTTGCGCCTATTATAATCAATTATCTATATATTATTATCACTATTATATAGATTAGTATATAAATAAATAGATATATTTATAGAATATATGTAAAAAAAAATTAATTATATATTGATACTTATAAAAATAATTAGCTCTATTATATTATTTATTACATATACATATACATTGAGATATAATATTAAAAATGAAATTTTATGTAATTATTTATCAATTACATTCATCATTCATATATATATGTAAATAAATAAATACAAATATTCATATTACATAAATATACACAAAAAATTATATATATATATATGTAACATAACCAACCCCAACTATAAACGAATGTTATAAATATATATTTTTGTATATGTATATAAATAGTTCTATATATGCATATGGAAAATAAACAAAACAAAGAACAAACAATATAATATACGTATACGTATATTTATATACACATACCGGAAAATAATAATATTTCTTTGTTAAAATGATCCCCCTGGAGGCTATATAATATATCTATATTCATCTATCCATCCTATATATGAAGCTATATATATAGGTTTATATGCATATAGAATGAAATGTATGAAGCTTCCAACCAATATTGTAACACACGTACATCCCCATAAGTTTATTATTACACTTGTATAATGTATACTGATTCTGATTCTGATATTTGTCTATATATATATATCGTATATAATATATAATTATGGATGTGTACCAACGAATCAACGAAACAAGAACAAACGTTACAATATATATAAATACATATAACTATAGAGCTAGAGGTATATATTCCATTTTTATACATTCAAATATGTATATAGTATAATAATAGTATGCAAGAGAATTTTTTTTATCGATTTTTCTATATATATATAACGTCAAGTTTTCTTTCGTTCTTTTTTTTTTGGTTTTTATCCTTGTTGGAATGAAATTTATATATAATAATATATACAAATGATTTGATGTAAATTTGATGTATATATTTTAAGAATTTTGTGTATATTTTAAATATATAAATATGTATATTAGTAAATAACATTTAATATTTTATATATATGATATATAAGAATATATAAATATTTATATTATATACTTAAATTAAATATTAATAATCAATTTATAATTAGGTATATTTTTATAATTATTTAAAATTCTCTCTCTATACATACATATATTTAATTGACTTTAAATTTAGTTTATTTGCATAACATATTTTAATAATTCATTCATTTATGCATTAAATAATATATATTAGAAAATTTTATAAATAAAATATTGAAATTTTATTTCCATATTGAAATTGTAATGGAAAAGAAGTTAAAAAAAAGCAGCCAATTAAAATATTGTATCTATGAAGGACCAAAGTTTAGGATTTATAATCGTTATATAGTTTTAAAATGTATATAGGCAACATTATCAATTGATTGTTGATATACAGAAAATTACTGCGATAAACAATAAAAATTAGTATAATTCTATAATTACTATAATTCTGGTAAAGTGAAAGTGTTTTGATATAAAAAAACATATAATTTTTCCACATATAGTAAGATTGTATTAAAAATCAATCGATCTGACATTGAACTTACAAAAAAAAATGTAATATAAATGAATAAAAATACCTTATTTATAGAAATTATTATTGATTGTAAAATTCATAATCGAATGATTATAATTCTTCATGTTTCATATACACGTGATTATCACAATATAAATGAATATTTAATTACCTGAAAATATATAAAAAAAAAATAAAAAAATTAATATTTATTTTATTTTAATAAATAAAATATTTAAAACATTAACAATATATACTATTATATAATTTTAAAATTAAAAAGGTATTAACCCAATTTTGTATATAATTAAAATAAAAAAATTTTTTTCAAGCTATATAAAGATTATATTCTATTAAAAGCTATTTCAATTTTTTTATTCGTTTCTATTCGTTAGTATACTTATTTAAAGATGTTTTTATTCGTATACACTTAAATATTAGATATTTTAAATATCAGGTCAAAATCCTAATAAAAATCAATAAATTTTTTAATACAAATATTATGGATATTTCAAGTAAGAGTAAATTTAGAAGAGGTTAACGCTCTAAGGAAAAAATATGGAATGTAAAAACTATTTGAACTTTAATGATATAACCTTTATAAAGATTACCAATTTGAATGTTATATTTAATTCAAAATACAAATATCATCTGAATACAATGGAATGTGTCTATCGGATGTACTACTGGCTATGCTGGAATTTTTCTAAAATATAAAAACACATGACAACTAAAAACCAATTTATTTAAAATATTTTATGAACACAATGATTTGGTTTTTATTTTGCAACATTTAAAAAAACGTCTAGTCTCACTATAATAATATTATTTTCCTTCTATATAATAAAACAAGTAAAATATTTATGTATATAAATAAAAATCCATGTAGTTATAAATTTAAAGGATGTATATAGTATCCAAACAAAGGTATATTATATATAATTGTCTACTCATCGTCATCATCATCCCTGTCTTAATATCATATAATAATCATCATCATCATATTCTTCATTATTTAATATTTTATATTATAATATTTTTTAAAAATGAAAATCCACAGAAATGGACGAAGAAAATGAAGAGAAAAAAAAAATTGTTAACATAATTGACATTTACCTGTTGTTTTTTTTTCCTTTACATTTATATGCGGTAAGTGTTCAAAATAAATTAATATATAGTTAGTTATATATCGGTTTAAAAACGTTCAATATATACAATCTCTGATATTAAATAAACAAAAATAAAAAAAAATCTTTATATATACAACAATAATGTAGTTAAATTTTTTCACTATATATGAAACTATATATTCAATGCTATCAAGTTTTAATACAATTTATTTTTGTTTTTTACTTTTTTAAAGCAATATTTTTAAGTAATGAATTGAATACTTCATTTATAGCAACAAGTTGATTTGATATAAAAAGAAAAAATTCAACTTATACTTGCCACGATCTTAATATTAATATTATATATAATCAATAAATGGATATAGGATATTTACGGTACTAAAGATATATACCTACATCAATGGATGTTATAATTTTTTATTGTTTTTCAATTGATAATAAAATTTCAAAAATCATATTAATATAATAAAACATACATTCATTTCATTTCAATATACATATATATATTATTAATAAATTTTTAATTACAGATTCATCTTTATATTTAATTAAATTATACAATTTTATATGCAAGAATTATGTAATTAAGAATTTATAGTATTCAGTAGAGTAGAACACATATAATATAACACAAGAGATTATTTTGCATATAAAAACCTCTTTTATCGCAAAATGTATATAAGAAGAATATCTTTACAACAGAATTAATTAATGGAATATTTACGATAAATTTTCCATTTCGATGATTGTGACTTTCATATATATTAGTTCATTTATTTATATATAGTACGTAAAAAATCGATATTTTATAGTTTAAAATAACAAAAATGATAACTAACTTTAAATGAAAAAAACCAGTAAAAACAAATTATTTTTACTTAGGAGACAACATTTCACTTTCTTGAATAGGTGTCACAATAACTTTCTGTATTATGTAATATGAATATCTATTGTAATCTTATAAGAACAGTTCTCATGATGATATTTCAGTTTCTTCGCCAGTTCCTCGCCAAACTCTACTTATTTTTCTTTTAAATATCAATTCCATCATTCTATATATTCCTCATACACAACGCTAGTTTTCCACGTTTTCTATTTTACACGTGTTGTTGAAAATAGAAGAACGACGAAAAAAACAAACCAAGTGCTGCCGCCAATTTCTAAATTTCATTTATTTTCTTTAAGTTCTTCGATTTTTAACACTAACCGAACGGAAACCGGTCAAATGTTCGGTATTCAAATTTTAATTAAAATCTCACCATTTTCCATACGTAAATTACATGGATTAATTGAGGAACAACCTATTTTTACTGTGTAAACCGGGGGGCCAAGTATACATATATCTATTCTATTACAACACACATTTATCGTTTCAATCAACACCAAATATAAAAGAAAAAAAATTATATAGGTTTGTTGTTCCACAACAGAGTTTAGCCTGTTATAAAATACTATATATTTAAGAAATTTATATATTTATATTATAAATATCCAAATAGAAGAATAGAATGTATATTTTTTTTATTTTACTAAATATATATATACTCTTTAACCTTTTTCTTTACCATTTTTTGTTTTTTATTAAACAAGTTTATACAACGATATACTGAATGATAATATTATTTATATTTATATAAGCATAAAAAAATACAAAATAATAAATGATCATGATCAATATTAACACCGCACACAAAAAAAAAATAAAAATAAAATCACACAACATTGTTGATAAAAAAAATGAAAAGAATTTGAAATTGATAAGCAATTAATATTTATTTTTATTACCTATCCGCATATCAACTAAATAATAAATAGTATAGTATATATACTTCTATATAGAATTATTATAATAATAATAATGATTATTGAAATATTTTTATATGGCATCTCTAGTAAATATATAAACCTTAATAAATCTTATTTTTTAATTAAAAAGAAAAAATACAAACAAAAAATTACAACGAATTGTTGTTATAGTGATTTTATATACACATCTGTTATTCGTATTTTTTATATGATGCGTTTAAAAAAAACATTTAAAAGTCATATATGTAAATAAAAAAGTGTAATAAAAATAAATGTAAAATAAGACCCACACCACCAATGTTTAGTATTTTGTTTTTTTTTTAACTTTTATTAGCTATTTGTTATATATATGAACTAAATAAATAGATATTTTCAGATTCTTTATATATGTATAGTAAATAAGCTATAAAAATTATATTGCACATCATAAATATTTGATTTGTTGTTATTTTATAAACTTTGCCCATCATATAGGCTTATTGTTTGACAAATTTTGATCATATACAAATGATAAGAGATGCAATAAAATACCTTTTCCATTATTGTATAAAAATCTTATTGGTAATAACAATTTTAGTTCCACATTATCAATTACAATTCAATTTAATATTATTTTATATAGATATTTATAAGGAGTGATTCAAAAGATCGATTAAGTTATCTTTCAAAACTAACGATTATTGCTGATCAATTTACATTTTAGACTTTTATTTATCATTCTAAAGTATTTCTAGTATTCTTGTAAATTCTTGGGATGATTTATATAACCGCCATTTCAATGTTCACGGCGGACAGCATAGAAAAGGGTTTTCGGAATTTTAAATAAATAATTTATTTCCCATAAGATAGGATTAATTTTTTTTGCTCATCTTATTTACAAAGATTATTTATAGACATAATCTATATTGACGTTGATGCACAAAACAAAATTTATATATATATATACTGGTCAATTACCTTCTCAAATAGGAAATGGCCACAATAAAAAAATTAAACTCAATACAAATAGCAAACAATTTAAAATAAATTTAATTCGTTTATACGCTATAAATACAATTTTCATCGGGTTTATAACTGAAAATAACATTCGTATATGTATCATTATGTTATTATTATTATTATTATTATTATCATTATATGCTTTGTCGTGATTTAATTTTGACTGCAACATGTTGGTCTTCTTAACACATTGTTAAATATAAAAGATTTTTGTTGTTGTTGTTGTTGTTGTTGTTGTTGTTGTTGTTGTTGCTGCATTTTCAAACACAAACAAATATGTTGTATACTGTGTGTCCCAATGTAAAGTCAAACACCGCGTAATCCTGTAGGAATATTTACAGGAAAAATTATATGATAGGAAAAATTAGCATTTAATTACAACACCACAATCGAGTAACGACAGAGTATTCAATATTTCTCTAAACGAAGAGCAATACCGGTAATATTCGATAATACATTTCACTTTGTCTTAAAATACTTCCAGAATTTCGCAATGTTCGGATTTTTATGATGATACTTGGACACTCTGTAGAACATAATAATATTATATATAGATAATATACGGCACGGCACACAATATAAAAACGAACGAAAATTATACCATAAAGAAAGATGTATTTATACAAAAAAAAAAAAAGAAAGAAAGAATTTCACTATACTATACATAAATTTATATAAAATACCTATATATAAATAAAATTGTACATATACCATATATACAAAGAAGAAGTGAGCGAACGAATAATAAGTAGGACAATGACTTGATTTCATGTTATATAAATTATACTGTATTATACTGTTGTATACATAAATAAGCAATATAATAAATAAGTAAGGTAAAAAAATAAGGTAAATGATTATGTTATGAATAACATAACACATAAATCTATATATATATATATATCGAATGGAAATATATAAAATGCATCTTTAAAAAAAAAATAGAATATAAATCTATGATGTGCGTCTGTGTCTGTCTATATATTATAGAAGAACTATAGAATATACATACATTATTATACATATGTAATTTTAACAAATCATCGGTAATCTTCTTATATATTCATTTATCTTCATCGTATTTTGATATATAGAAATAAAATTCTGTTATAAAGTAGTTTACACAGCAAAAAAAAAACTGTATAAATATAGTAAATTTAATTATATATTGATTAATTATAATTATTCTATCAACCTGAAACAAATTAAAAGCAAAACACAAAAAAAATGTGTATAAATAAAACATAACGATTCCGTATACTTATATACCATATATATGAAATATATTTAACACTAAATTAGTTATAATAAAAAAAATAAAAAAAAAAATATGCCAAGGTAAATTACAACGATGTTTGTTTGTGTACTTGCATTACAAAATTTTTTTTTTATTTTTTTTATGATTTGTTTGTATATGAAAAATTCGACTTCGACTTTATTTTTTTTCTGCTGTATTTATTTTAATTTTTATTATTTTTTTAAAAGAGAAATATAAAACCTGTTTTATCTTAACAATTTTTACCTATATATACAATAAACAATATATATATATAAAATGTTTATCTGTCTGTCTTATCGTATGCATGCATTTTTTTTAAGCATATTATATAAAAAAACATTTTAACTAAAGGTAATGCTAAAAGATATTATTTAAAGAAAATTTATGTTCGTGGCGATGATAAATAAAAGAAAAATGAAATGAATCACATCAAATTGATGAGAAAAATCTAACATCATATCTCATA
Source organism: Dilophus febrilis (assembly GCA_958336335.1). Classification (NCBI taxonomy): domain Eukaryota; kingdom Metazoa; phylum Arthropoda; class Insecta; order Diptera; family Bibionidae; genus Dilophus; species Dilophus febrilis. The sequence continues at coordinate 19,406,468 of OY284469.1, read as the reverse complement.
TATGCGTACAATAATAATGATTTATTTTTAGTTTTAAACTTTGGATGATTTAACATTTTTAAATACTTTATTGGGTGTTTTGAATGTTTCGGGTAAATGTTGAATCATTAAAAATTCTATTGATTTTATTACAATTTCAAAGAATAGCTTTCGTAAACGATAGCTTTGTGACGACCTTTAATATTTTAAAAAATTATTTGGGAATATGGCAATTCTTTAAAAAAAAAAGGATATAAACTAAAATTTCAATGTTTAGTTCTTCTTGAATTATAACCTGTGACATTCGAAACACGCATTATTTTACAAAAATATTTAAGATGTCAGCAATGTAAAATAAATAAACAATTGTATATAAATATAAAAATAAATGTTCTTCTGTATATATATATATAGAGATGAATCATTGCAAATATAAATTAATAAATATAGCATAACAGATATAAATACATTCAAGATTAAAGTAAAAATTGTATACGAGATTAAATAAAAATCTATAAGAAAGAATTATCTTTTTCCTATTTATTATATAAATTAAAACATTAACTGAACCTATGTATTTATAGACATTGATCATATTTACACAATTTCATTTCAAATGATATGATTGTCATTCAATGTTCAATATATTCAATAGACTCACATTTTTATTTATTCATTAAAAAGGAAAAATTCCATTTTAAGATCTTTATCTATAATTGTAGTTGTAATTTTGAACAATAAGAACACGAATAAAAATATTATTTATACAAAAAGCTGCATGTGGTTCTATATCCCTAAAATATTTTATCTCTAATAACCTAAATGTATCCTTATCTTTTCACGGATTAAAATCAAATCATATATAGGTATGTAAATGTATACATTTCTATAGAAATTGTTTTATGTGATTATATTTGTTATTATATTATATACCGACGAAAGAACAAAATGCAAATAGTATTTTTTGTTCTTCTCTATATATACGAACATATTTTCTATTAATATATTAAATTTTAAATTACCAAAACTAAAAACCATAAACAAAACGAATGCAATTAATATATTTTATTATTTATGAATTATATATAAATTAAAACCTACATTTACTCTATATATAAATACATATAATAAATATATATATGTGTAAATAATAATAAATATTATTAACCTTGTCCTTGATAAATTATCACAAAATTACCATAAAATTATTTTCTGCTATATATATATATATATATATATAATGATATAATATAAAAATAAATGTCACAAAACACTCAAAAGCAGCAATATCGCATATAATACACAAATACAAATTTTTATAGATATCAATGTAGAATATATATATATATTTTTTGATAAGTTAACAAAATTGTGTGTATTTTTTTATTTTTTTTTTTTTGCTATTTGTCGCAATAATCAATAACTAAAAAAAAAAAAGTTTTATTTATTTTATAACAAAATAAAAAAATACCGAGAAAAAAATTGTGTTATATTTGATGATGAATGCATATATAGGAGACTTGTATTTGCTTCGGTATACATATACACGCGAATGTCAAAAAAAAAAAGCAAAATAAATAAATAATAAGCCAGATTAGATTTTATATTTAACCTAATAAAGAAATAAAATAGCTTATTCATCACTTTTGCTTATGAAATGTATGTGTCATCATCATCGATCCTCTATATCTCTACTAATGCAACATATACTAATGTTGTTAAATAAAACATGACGAATACATAAACAACATAAATAATTAAATAAATTATTTTAATGGTTAATTTCAAATGATAATTTTATTTTTATTTATTTTTTTGTTACTCAACTCATCAGAATATATTATCAAAATTGTAAACAAACTAAATAAAAAGAAATAAATGTAATTTAAATAAATATATTGATATCACAGGATCTCACAACAATATTTAATTATAAAATTTTTTTACAAATACATCTCTTAGTTTTTGTAATCAATTTAATTTATCTTTGAAGAAGTTATATAAAGATTAAAAAAAAAATAAATATTACAAGAAAAACACATTAATACAATTTATATGGATAAATCAAAATCAATTTTATATCAATTATTTAAAATAATACGAAAATGTTTTTTTTTTATATAGATCCCATCCATTATGGGACATTCTGCATATAACATATATATTTATGTACAAAAATATATTTCATTTTATGCAAACATACACGAATCGATTATTTGAAAAAGCACAAACACACACAAAAAAAACCATTCGACAAAAAAAAAAAAGGAAAGGAAAATCAATAAAAATATATATGGAAAAGTAGTAAGCAGCAATATGCTGTGTACTTATATATAGATGATTATTCAGAATTTATTTAAAATAGAATTAATAAGTAAAATTTAATGTAAAATGGATTTGATACAATAAATTATAAATTTAATTAAATTTGAATTTATAAAAGGTTTATTATATTGGACTTTAATTATATTTTTGATAACAAAATCTTACTATATATTGCTAAAGCGAAAGAACAAAAATTTGTCATTGAAATATTCATCATAAGATTTTCATCGATATACTATATACATCACTATTCGATATGCAATATATATTTTTTGCAATATGAGCCGTAACATATTTGGTTTTTGATAAGGGATTAGTTGATCGTACCCTATTGTATTATAATACACTGGATCAAAAACCAACGGATGAATCTGGCTAAAAATGTGCATACTTATTGATTAACGGGCGCTGAATCGAAATATCTGATTCATCCATTGGTTTTTGAGTTATCGCAAAATTACAATGCAATAAATGTATAATAAATAATGTTATTAATACAATTTTCCCCATTTCACATTCACAAATAATATTAATTTAAAAACCTCGTGAAAACCCCCGTGAATAAATTATAATACAAAATGTTATCTCGAATTTATTTTCAAATGCAATTTGATTTATCATATATATGCATAAACTAAATATTATATATTTGTTTTGTATAAAATCTATTAATAGAAAAAGGATACGTCGGAATAATCGTTATGCAATTGAACAGTGGCTGTGTTGAAGTTGTTGTTGTTGTTATTGTTATTGTTCTGTTGTGGGTGGTTAAATTGTAAATAAATAATTATTATTCGTATTACATTTCAATATTATTTTCTATACAATATCAAATCATACATGGAAAATATTATATATTTTATTATGAATACATCACCAAAATCTAAATATATATATTGCTCAAAATTAGTCTGACTTGTCTATCATATATATAAATATATATGCGTATTGAATATTTAATATATATATATATACCTTACACCTTCACCATATATAATTTTGCTTTATTCCATTGACATTGTAGATTGTATCATGTATAGTATATATAAAATAAACATTTTGAAATTATATATTTATGTAAATAAATATTGCATATTAGATACTACAAATAAAATTATATGACTCATTATATATAATTTATAATGATACAGTTTCCCTATCAAAATTTATTATTTTGTATTATCAATAAATACATAATTTATGATATTTATTAAAGATGAATTTCCCAGTTAATTTTCCAATAGAATAATTTCAAATTCAAGTGTAATAAAGATACATTTAATTGTTAAATTGTTACAAAAACCTTATATGTTATATAGAAATTTTCCATATTTACCGGGGTGATAATAAAAAAATGCATCCATTCAAACACATTCGATGGTATATATTGTACGGGAAACTGTAACTGTCAAATGTTGCGCATTTTTATTGTTTGTTATTCTTTGATTTAAAAAAATAATTGGTTCTTGTTTAATATATATAAAATTACAGACAAAATTATTGATTATTTTATTAAGGATACTACAAAGGATAATACAAAGGGGGGTTGGTAAATTTTCTATTTTTGTTATTAATAAATAATGATTTCTATTTTTCATATCATTAATGATTGTTTTACGCAAAGAAAAAAACTATTTAATTGTTTAAAAAAAAAAAAAAATTGATTGAATTTTCCCAATCAAAGTGATGATTTGCAATTATTATAATTAATTTTGTACCTCTGTAAGGCATTCAACCCTGTGGTGAGGAAAAGATAATCCTTTTAAGGAATTATTTCATTATAAAATTTAAATTAAATTAATGATTTACAAAAAATTGTACTTGCGTTGACAGAGCGGTTATTTATTTTATAAATCATAATTATATATTTTAAAAAAAATTATAATTTAAAAATTTGTTTTTTTTCCTTTACTTTTGTTCTTCTTCATCATTCATAAATGCAATTGCAATACTACATCTTATGATCTTATCCATTATATATATATAACAAAAAAATAATCACATATAAAAATGTACATATATACAATTAATAATAAATATATAAATAAACAATATAAACATAGAATTATGTTTTTTTAGCAGTAAGTACGGACACATATAAATACTACAAAAATATCAAATGTGACGTGTTTATATGAGATTATTATATATAAATTACATATACGATTATTTTCACAACATTAAAAAATAAAATATGTATAAAGAAAATGGAAAAAAAATTTTTTTTTTTATTTAAATATGAAGTCACTTGCAAATGTTTTCATTTTAATATACGATAATAATAATAATAATAATATACAAAAAAAAAATAATGTGACGAGTTAAAAACACACTGCTTAATGTATGTATATTATAAAAAAATAAAAATAATTTGTGTGTACGAACAAAATAAATAAATAAATGATATGAATGTGGATATTTTTTATTTTTAATAACATATATGTTATTATAATAATATACATGTTAATTTTTAAGGTTATTGCTCTATTTATTACTTTTTCGAGCTGCTTTTTTTTTTTTTTTTGACATTATTTTTGTTTTTATTTAAGCGACTTGTATATATGTAAAATTAAAATTTAAATTCAATTTGTATTTAATGAGAAATTATTCTATATTATATTTTTAATTTAAAATGTAAATTAATTTATCATTAAATAATCGAAAAAGAATTTTCTACACTATCAGTGACACGAAGTAATGATTTGTCAAATATATATTGCGATTTCCTCATCAAATTGGAAAATTCAACAAAAAAATTTGCTAAAAATTTGGATTAAATGTTTTAGTTGTAATGAGAATTTTGTTTACTATAATCTTATGAAAAATTTCATACGATTTTTTACTATGAGATGCTGCGATCTTATAATTAGATCCGATTAGATATGCATTTAAAGCTTTAAATCAAACATTTGATCAATATAATTCGAAAATAAAAAAAAAATATATCTATTGGTATTATTAATTTTTTTATTTCTCTTTAATAAATCATATTATATATAGTTATGCGGTTGATGTGGTGTATAAAATAGACACTTTCACAATCATTAATTTAAAAAAAAAAAATAAATATAATTAAATATGAATATACTGGTCAATTATGTAAATTACTTTTAATTTCGTTTATAAATTATGCATTATTATTTTTTTCACCATATATATAAAATGAATGAATAGCACAGAGTTATTATTGTAAAGGTTTTTTGTTCTCTCGTTTATTCAACATTTTTCATTGTATAACAATTTTTGTTTTTTAATAATCTAATTCGAAATTCAAACGAATGAACATCAAAACAAAAAATCATGTTAATATTTCCAATTATCATGAACGGGTTTTGAAAGCGAACGATTAAATGCGTTATTAAAAGTTTAAATCAATGCCTGGGGTTTATTTCCTAACCCTACATAAGTTTTCTTACTTTCCTAGAGATTATTGTCCAAAAGTTTATATTTGAAAGAAATTTTTCTTTCAATAGCGCGAACCTTTCGTTTTTAGCACTAAATTCCAATTATTATTTAGTTTTTTTTTAATAAATATGATTGTTAACTAAATACACATCTTTAACCTATAGATTTTCAATATATATATGCATTATGTGTTATTTCTGTATGGTACATTACTAAAAATAAAAAAAAAAATTAAATAAATACTATAATGAATGAAAACGTATTTTTATTTATTTATTTTTATTAATACAAATACAACGAGAGCTGCTATATTAAGAGAAAATATATATAATGAAATAACAGTAAAGAAATATAATATATATATATGTAATCGTATATCGCGTTTACTTACATAGCAAACGTATATACATGATGAAGAAAAAAAAACTAACTAACTAACAATATATGAATATATAGCGAAGAAGAAAAATAAAATTGAAAATAAATCCCACACATAGTATAATAAATTATTTCGAGTATTTATGAAACAAACGAAATGAAAATAAAAAAACAAACTTGTAATTATTATTTGTATAATAAAGCATATATACTAACAACAAGAACAACCAACAAATAAAAATTTAAAACATTTGGTGGAATATAAAACAACAACTTTTACATGTATACAAAAATAATTAATGTTTTTTTTTTGTTTTTTATTAATTCATACCTACATAATACCGCAATAATGCATTATTAATTTATTGCATATTTAATGAATATAATAAAAATATTAATTATAAAATTTAAACGTGTTGATGATACCCCGTCATCAATTTGTTTTGTTTTTAATTGTTTTACGATAGATATAAAAAAAAAATAACCGGAGGGTTATTCAATTTTGAATCATTAATCGATTGACACGAAATTATAATTATTTTTTTTTTGAAATATTTAATTGAAATATTTGGGTAATCATTTATTTATATTGTTACGAAACTTATATATCCGATAATCATAAAATTCCTATTCAATGTTTTCCACAAATCTCGTTTAAAATGTAATAAATTGAAATAATCTTTCGCGTACATAAAATATTCATCAAACATATGCACATAAATAATAATAATAATAACAACATTAATACAATAACAGTATACAGTATAACAGTATCAGTATAAGATGACTGCTAATAATACAATGAAAAATAAGATACATCTCTAAAATATGTATACAAATACATTTTCATAATTCAATATCATCATATAACACTTCGTTCAATAATGTGTGTGACTGACACATAGATGGCGTCCCTAGAACTAAATCAATATTTTTTTTCGCATTTGGCAACCTTTTTAGGCTTACTGTCAACATCATATGTTAATCAGATCATTTGTTTACAAGTTACAGTGCTATAAATGACGCTATTTTTGTGTTTTAAAAAAAAATGAATTCAAAGCAATTCCGTGTGCTGATTTATCATTGTTTTTTAATGAAAAAAAATACTGTTCAATGCCAGGAATGGCTTGAAAAACATTACTCGGACTCTGCTCCATCAAAAAGAAGCATTTGTTATTGGTATGCCGAATTCAAACGTGGTCGTACAGACACCGATGACATTCCATCTACTGGAAGGCCAAATGACGCTGTTATTCCGGAAAACGTTGAAAAAACACTGAAAATCATTATGTCCAACCGTAAAGTGAAAGTGAGGGAGATTGCTGACATTCTGGAGATATCAGCAGGCAGTGTACAAACCATAATACACGAACATTTGGGTATGAAAAAGGTGTGTTCCAAATGGGTGCCGCGTTTGCTCACACCGGAGCAAAAACAACAACGAACCGATGATTCAAAGAGCTGTTTGGACATGTTTACGCGCAATAAGTCGGAGTTTTTGCGACGGTACATCACAATGGATGAAACATGGATCCACCATTTCACTCCAGAGTCAAATCGGCAGTCTGCTGAGTGGCATGCAGCCGGCGAAAGCCGCCCAAAGCGACCAAAGACGCAGCAGTTGGCTGGCAAGGTTATGGCGTCTGTATTTTGGGATGCGCATGGAATAATATTCATCGACTATCTCCAGAAGGGGCAGACCATCAACAGCGACTATTATATAGCGTTATTGGAGCGTTTGAAAGTCGAAATCGCAAAGAAACGGCCTCATATGGCGAAGAAAAAAGTGTTGTTCCACCAATACAATGCACCGTGTCACAAATCAATGAAAACGATGGCAAAATTGAACGAATTGGGCTTTGAATTGCTTCCCCATCCACCGTATTCTCCAGATTTAGCCCCCAGCGACTACTGGCTCTTCGCAGACCTCAAAAGGATGCTCCGTGGTAAGAGATTTGGCTCAAATGATGAAGTAATCGCCGAAACTAACGCCTATTTTGAAGGCAAAGAAAAATCGTTTTACAAAGGCGGTATCGAAAGATTGGAAAAGCGTTGGAATGATTGTATCTCCCTAAAAGGGGACTATCTTGATGAATAAAAACGAATTTTGGCAAAAAAATGTGTTTTAATTAATTAGTCACACACATTATTGAACGAAGTGTTAGATAGATGATCATCGTACCATATAAATAATTACATATATATAAGAAAAATGCATACAATTACAAAGTGTGCATCATAAATAATTGAACAATTAGAAATTTCATACTAGAATTGTTCTGCGAATAAAATTGAATAATTCCAAACATAGAACATAAAAGACCTATTCACTTTACCGGACATTCTAATTAACAATAACAGTCAGTTTTCATTCTATAGAATAAATTCTAAGTATAAATTGTTCTGCAACTTTTTTTTTTCTTTATACATCTAATCCCAAGATATATCCGATAACTTTTTTAACCATCCACATTAAATTTAAAATAGAAATAACATTTTATTGTATTGACAAACTTTTATTCTAAATAAATTCCTATCATCATTGTTTAAATCTCTAAAATCAAATCAGACACGATTTAACCTTCGCAGTACGTAAAAGATAAATTTTCTTTATATTAATTTCAAACAGTATTTCGTATAATCATCCAATTGCTGTCCAATTGCTCATGATATATACGTTAGATTAGTCTTTACAGATACTACTATAACCAATAATATAGCGGTGGTTTTTTTCTATCGATTAAATGAAAAAAAAAAAGAAATAATAATAAAAATAAGTAGGTAACGATGAAAAAAAAAAAAAAAAAACAACAATCGGATAAGTCGCGTAACAATACCATAAATAAATTACTTTAAGAGTTTTATTCATTATATCATATACTATATATAAGAAAGATTTATGTGTTTGGTATAATCAATAGAAAAGAAAGACAGTGAAAATAATCTTTTATTTTTTAAAAGTAAAATATTATTATGAATAAAAAAATTTACTTTTTTTTTATTTTGTATATAAAGTCAGTATTTGTTTTGTTTTCATTAGCATGACTCAAAAAATACTACTTAAAGTCATCATCAATTATAATATATATAGATTATAGTGCGAAAATGTATTCATCTAATTTAATATGAATATTGTTGCGAATATTGTGGAATTTTATTATAGTAATGTTTTCCAATGGATTGTCACTTTTTTTTTATAATTTACAATAGTTTTTTCCTATGATTCCTATAATAGAAATTCATTTTTTCATTTAATTTCCATTGTCCTTTTTAATTGAATGGAGGGGTTGTTAAATTCTATTTGCGCGTTACTCGGCTGCAATAACAATTCAATCATTAAAAAATATCCTTAATTGTCATTCAAATAGTTTTTAAAATGAACTCGGGAAGATCAACATCGTCCAAAATCATAGAGAAAATCAATTTGATATATTTTTATTTTAAATCACATTTAGAAAAACCAATTTAAATGGAAAGTTTATCATAAAACATATAAATAAAAGCATTTAATATTAGAGAGATACATGACAAAAGTAAATCCAACAAAAAATAAAAACAGTCAATTTTATTCAAAATTTAAAGTTATTATAATTTTTTTTTTTTACTTTTATTGTCGTAATAAAAATTTATACACATAATTAATATTTCTATTGAAAAGTGTTTGCGGCTTTTTTTTTTGCCTTTTATATTATTTAAATTACATATTATTATTGTTGTTGTTGTTGTTATTTAAAAGCATAATATATAAATTGTGAAATAAGGTCATTGCGTGAAAAGCAAACTTCAAACATCTATATATACAAATAACACTGTGAATGTTAATGCTGTATTATTTTTTTTTCTTTTTGCATTATATGCTTTTTTATTTTTTTTATAGATATAATTTCAACATACATAATAATAATATATAATCTAACTCTAAATAACACAAACATACATATATACTTGTAAATATTTATTTAAATTTATTTGTGCTTAGCTTATAATAATATATATATATATAAGTAAATGTCGCTGTATAATTTTTTTTATTATATGGAGTCTTGGGTATATCTTTGCTATAAATAAACTCACGCAGTTATACAATATCTAAATTATTTGTTTATGTAAATATCATATAATTATAGCATATAGCATCACATCGCATCGCATGTGTGTGATATTGAAAGAAAGTGGATTAGCAGCATCGCTAATATATTTTACATATTTTTACATATATATATGAGCGATATATTATGCATTTCTATATCAAATTAATTGAATATTCAAATATATATATATATTTTGTAAAGCTATAAATAAACAAAAATGTTAATTAACTACTTATATAGCATTAATAATGAATATATATGTATATAACAGTCGTAATCAATTATAATTACCATAAACTGGTAATAAATTTTATAAATTGAAATAATTTTCATGATAACGATTAAGATAAAAAATAATCTGCAAAACACACTAATGAGGTAACAACAAAGCATTACAATAGATAAAAACATTTATATGTGGAAGATTGAAACGTTTTATTGAAGAAATAATTTGATTTTCATTACAATTTTGATAATTTTCTTTTGAAATCCATTTTAAATTTTAAAGCTTTAAAAGCACATCAATAGAGTTTTTTCCTTTGTAAAACACAACATCCGTTTGCCGAGGAATTTATAAGCCTTTTTTTAAATAAATGTTTAATAAATAAACAAATATCTTAATCGGTTAGTTGGTTTTGCGATTGCCATATTTACTATATATTTTCAAATACAGCTGTGTTATCTATTTGATGGAAGATTTATGGTTGGTAATACATATATATATACATCGATTATAAAGTAGGAAATGATATAACTCAAATATAAATATAAATATAATAATAATCTATATATAAAAGTTACATACAACAAATATGTATATATAAAATATATATATATATATATAAAAATAAAAAATATTCATTTTGCTATGCCAAGGCCGTCAAATAAATTTAAATAGATGTTTATATATATGTTGTTGCTGGTTGCGGCACATTTATTGAATATTTTATATATATATATATATATATATTTAGAAAAAATTATATTTTATATTCAATTATACAACCCAAGAAAATAAGTATTCTCATCCCAACCAAATAATAAAAATGAATAACATAAACCACCTTATTGGAATGATACCTCAATGCATGAATTAAAATTCATATTGATTATGGAATTCATCCCTTTTCGGTTGATCCTTCTCGATCCTTTAATTAATTTTGATAATTATATACCAATTTTTATTATATAGATCGCTGTCTTCGCTCTAAATAGAGACATTAAAATCTGTTTACGATATTTTTTCTTAAAAAATACTTTAACCATTTAACAAACAATTTTTTGTTTTTTGTTTTTGTTTTAACGAATACAAATGATTTTGGGTTGATTATATTATTATTTTAAATTAAATTTATAAATATACATAAATATTTTATCGATTATAATAAAACCAAACAAAATAGATTGAGAGAAAAAAATTATATAAAAATATACAATAAATTTAACATTGGGTATCAAAAAATTAATTCATTTATTATATGTTTTGAAATAAAATTGAATAATGCAATATAAAAAAAATGAAAAAATAAAAACAAATTGAAAATTAATTCGAATTGTAATTGTTATAAGATTTTTTATATATTTTTTATATTTTTTTTTTAGTCTTTAAACCACACAAATATAATTATTTTCAATAAGTATTTATATATATATATTATAAATCACGGTTACATGCATGATTATTATGTTTTTATCGTGTTGTTTTTTTTTTTTATTTTTATTTATTATTATTTAAAGATTGTTATGACAGCAACAACAAATACCAACCATAATAATAAAACAAAAAATACAAAAAAAAAAAAACAACAATTGTTATAAAACAATTGTTTTATACAAATTATTTTAATGATTATAATTTTATTCATTCAACCAAAAAGAAACTCTATATCTATCTATATATTTATATATAAATAAATAATATGTATTGTATATATGGATAACATAAAAAATTATATCTTTCGTTTATAATATTAATTATATAACAATATAAAAATAAATAATAATGTTAGCATGAATGTTTTACAAGGAATTTTGAAATTAAAATAAAATTATGTTGTACTACAATTTTTTTTTTATTTTAAGGAAATAAATTATAAAATTTAGAATAGACAAATTTAAGATTAAGAACAGCATTTAAGATTATAATTCAAACTATCGATCGAATGTATAATAATGAATGTATAATTAATCCATATATGCATATCACATTTCACCTAACCTAACGTATAATATATTGATAAAAAATATAAAAAAAAAAAGATTACAAACCCACTTCGTTGTTGAATATCTAACTTTTTTTAATAAAGTTCATATTTATACTGATATTTTTTATTCTACCAAAACATCAAATAAGAAATTTTATTCTATTTATTATACAAAAGAAAAGAAAATTAAAAAATTCAGTAACGGCAGATGACAGATATAAATATAATATATATATATATGGATGGATTAATATAAGCATTAAATAAAATTTATATTAAAAAATAACACCACCTTCAATTCAAATAAAATAATCAATTCAAATAAAATAAAATCTTTTAAAATCTATGCATAATATTGTTAAAAAAAAAACATTTCGTTATTTAATCAAACACAAAAAAAAAACACAGAATAAAGTTTTTAATCTTAAAATCAAATCAAAATTGTCTATATGTAGAATAAAATGAATAAAAAAAATTGAATTTTATTTATTATTATTTTTACTCTTCTGTATTATATTTTTGTTTTGATAAGAATAACAATATCGCGGATAAATATAAATAGATATCAAAATAAGTGCATTGACAGAAGAAAAAAAAAATCACAGAATACGGGGCGAAATCTTTTATAAAATCAACCCTTTTTTTCACCCGCATATTATATTCCACCCGAAATATATTTTATTCTGCTTATTTTCTGATTCCATATTCATAAAACCGTTCTAAATTTTTTGCATTCCATTCCATTCAAGAATGATTGTAACTTTGTTATATAGTCACAAACATATTAAAATATATATCATCAGGAAAGTATTTATTTATATTATTATTATTATTATAAGATATGACATTGTGAATATATATATAAGAAAAAAGTGCATTTAATATAGAAATAATACAACAAGAAATTTGTGTTTTTATTTTCTATTTTATAAATGTTGTATTGTTGTTATTATTTTATATATATATATATAAATAAAATATAAAGAGGTATATGTATATTTATAAAATTAAATGTCATTGACCTTCTTTATATAAAATAATAAAAAAATCTATATATAAAATAAAAAAAAAAACAGGCAAGTAAGAAAATAAAGCTTGCGTGTTTATATCATATATGATGTGTGTTACAACTCCACACACATAAACAATAACATTTATTTATATATAAATATATTGGTAAATGGAAAAAAAAAAACAGGGAATATATTATTTTTTAAATAAAATTATAACTTTCTATTATAAACATAAAAAAAATAATAATAATAACAATCAATAAATAAAATTTTAATAATCATTTATAGGTGGTTTTAAATAATTTTATATATACAGTTTAAAAACAAATTTTATAAAAATCAATTATATGACAAATGAAACCTATTATTTTTATTGTAACTAATAAATAGTAATAATTTTTTTTTAATTGAAAACATTTATCCTGCCATTGTAGAGTTTATAGATCACACATTGAAACATTTCAAGGAAGAAAACACATTTTTATAATTATATTAATAAATTTATAATAAAATATTCCTGTATATTTGGTTCTTTGTTGCCCTAACCGCCATGTAGGACACGAAATTTATAATCTTAACAGGGTAAATTAAAAATAATATTATCATTATTGATCAGTAAAAACTCCCTAAACATAAATTCGAATAGATTTTATGGGTATTTTCTCTATGTCCTTATAATTTATATATAAACATTTTAGACAAGTCAATATTTAAAAGTGAATTATTTCGTCAAATCACTGCATGTATGGTAAACACTTTATGCAGCTCGTGTCTGTATAAAATACACAAAATTTGATGGATGTAATTAATCAGAAATTCTGTAGCCTATAAAAGTATTGCTTCTCTTTTTAAATATTGACAATTATATCGAAAGTTTACCAGTACAATTTGTTAAACAAACTATATCCCATATATATGAAACATTATATTATAGAAGAAAAAGCCTTTAAACATCTCATCAAAAAAAAATCCTTTAAAAGAATGCATTCTATAATTGCATTCTTGAAGATAATTGCCTTAGATTTATCTAAATCTAAATGAAAAACGTATACAAAATTTCCATCTAAAATATACAATAAATTAAAAAAATTAAAATAACCCAAATTAAAGTTTTTCTCAAGAGATAATTAGGTCAAATCACCAAAACACAACAGTTGAAAAACAGAACAGAACACGAAACATGATTATAAATGCATATTTAGAGACGTATGGAAACGCAACAAAATAACATACACAAAAAAAATCGACACAGAAATAAAGAAAAAAACTGTTGGATTTAAAATAAAATATGAAACGAAATACCAAAATCTGTATTTAAAAAAAAAACCAGCATACAACATCACATAAATAATAATATTTTTATTTCATCTTAACATATACAGAAATAAAAAGAAAATGCTAATAAATAAAAAAATAAAAATAAAGATGAATGCATGGATGCGAGTTTTTATATTATTATGATGGTGTTTTTACTTTTTAAATAATGAATGTGTATGTGCATAAAATTAAATGAATTGTATATCGACTTACGAATACAAAAATTAAATAAAAAAAAAAAGTTATTCTTGAACTATGAATGCACGCACGCATGCAATCATAATAATAATAAAATGTATACTATATATACAAATTAATTATTCGTTGCTCACCACCATCACACATATTTTCTATATATGATATTACTTAATTTGCCATCAACCAAAATAAAAAGATATTACAGACCATTCATTTTTCTATATACAAAATAATAATAATAATACATTCAATGTAATAAAATTATGAAATGCATCAATGAATAAATAAATAACAAAATAATTACATCAAAAATGTAAAAAAAAAAAAAAAAAAACAATTTGCGTAAAGTTTTATTTAACAAAAAAATAAAATCCAATAAAATATGTAAATGTAATAAATTTCTTTTCACTGTATATTTATTTATTTTACATGAATTAAATGTGAATTTATGATGAACATTTTGTGAAAAATTTTATTTATTTTTTAGGTTTAAAAAGAAAAATCATTTTGAAAAATTATCATTTTATATGTATGTGAACATTTTTCAATATATTTGTATAAATTTATAAATAAATATGACGTTTTATTGTATACTGTTAATACTAAAATTAACACAAAATTTATTTGTAAATTAACTTTGATTTTATGTTTAAGCACGTCGCACAGTTACTATACAAAGAATGAAGTTATTTTGGAAAATTCTATACGAGGTTTTCTGTAATCCTATAAATAATAAGTTTTCTTATACATTTTAATTGGCAAGAAATAATTTAATGGAACGCCATCCCCATAATAGCAAAATCATTTATTAAAATCGTATGAATATTTTTTCTATAGTTAGTACGTTCGATAATTTAACAATTTCTGTAAAATGATTCATTTTTTCAAATTTAGTTAAAATCAACGCTCATTCAGCAGACATCGAGTTATTATTACTTAATAAATATACTTTTGGTGCATTGTATTTTTGTATGCATTTATATATTAAATAAATATATAAAATGAAAAAAAAAATTGATTTGCTTTAAGTTTAAAACTGTTATTTTCTTTTCTTTAATATATTATTCTATTTATAATTTTCATACTATACTATAAATGTATTTATAATATAAACAAATCTAATATTCAAGATTTTCAGTGCATATAGAAATAAAATATATATGGTAAATATAATATTTATATAAAGATTAACGACGAACGAAATTAATATAATAAAGTATTATAGGTACGGCTGTTGAAATTAGTAATATTCCGAGAGGTTTTCATAAAATATTTTAATGTGATATATTGCCAAGAAATGCTATTTAATATTTTTAATAAATAGAATTATCTATAAAAGACAACAGTCCAAGAATTCATAAAAAAAAAACCCTTTTCGACTGATGTCTTTTGCAAATGACCCTTTGTACTACTACAAAATGTGAATGATTTCGAAAAAAAATTATATGAATCATCAATTTCATTTAATCTATCCTTTAGATAAAGATTTAGTTTTAAGATTTATTGTTTAAAGTCTATAATTTCTCTGAAGACGATGTTTTATGTTAAGAATAGATACCAATTCCACAGCGTTGAAATTGAACTATTAGGCGATTTAGAGACTATATTTTAACAACATTACAATCGATCTATAAATATAAGATATTGAATATAAATTTAAAACACTATCAGTAATATATACAAAACGCTAAGATACTAAAAAATACTAAAATAAAAACCGATATATTTTGAAATTGATTAAATTCATCTTAAATTCATAACAAATATCTTTTAAGATTAATTATCTATAGTGTGAAATATATTTTTTATATATAAACACAGTTTTTTAAGGTTTTTTTTTTAAATGTATTTAATATAATCAAATTTATATCAATATTTACTTAATTCCCAACAAAAACAAAAAAAAATATACAGTAATATGCTCGCTCCATTCGTATACAATTTAACGCAGATAAGATAATTAAAAATGTGTATATATAAAACATATACGCACTTAAGAAAAATATATAAATAAATAAATTAATTTATAAGAGGGTCGTCCACATATAATAATATAAAGACGATAATTTATTTTACTATAATATTCAATATATATAAATGTCATATATGAATTGCATTTTATGATATGGAGAAAACCACATTTAATTAAATATTATAAAGAGAATGTGCATATTTTATTTTATGAATGGATATTTTCATTTTATCGTAATTTGGATGCCGGAAAAATATATAAATAAATGTAAGTAAATAAAAGGAAGAAAAATCTGGGAAAATTAGCATTGTCAAACACGGATTGATCCAAATGCTAAACAATGAGAATACATAATTTTTTGTTTATCTAACTGAAACTATCAAAAATCCATTCATCTATTAATAATCTTTATTAAGATATTATTTGTATTTTTCACAATCAAATCCTATATTTTATTTCGTTGTTTCACAGCAGAATTCACAGTTTTTTTTCTGTTTTTTTACAATGGACATCCCTCTAAATTATTTTTTGCATTACAAGTAAAAAAAAATCAGTGTAAATGAAAAAAAAAAGAAACAATTAAAGTTTACGCACTTTACAAAATTTATTTGCACATTACACGAGTTACTTATCGTTTACGGAAAGCTTAATCAGCATTATTTTGTTTTATTTTAATTTTTTTTTTGTTAAATACATTGTAGAATAATTATGAAATTGATATATGTATGTAAATGAAATTAAATATAAGAAATCAATGAATGGTTTCAAAATGAATTGAATGAAATTTTTTTTTTTACTTTACTATATACAATCAATAATGAAAAAATTGAAAATTATCGATGTATTTTGTATAAAAAAATTTATAGACAAAACTGGTAATATTCTTAATGATTTAAATATATTGAAAATATAATTTGCACGGTTTTATAATAAATAGATAGAGGATGTTTTCCTTAGAATATCTTTGAATTTTGAAATCGCGTTATTGGAGAATTCACGTAAAAATTGATGGATTTTACGTTAGAATATTTATATTATTAAGTGTTCCTTAAACGTTCATAATCTTTAGAATAGATTATTTGACAATTTGGAAAATTTTGCAATGACAAAAACAAATGTGTGCAAATAAATCTAAAAATTATAAACGTTTTGAAACCCAAAAGGTGTTCAAGTATTATGATTCAAGTGTCGAGACAAATATAAAAACAATTGAAGTAATATTTAAATGATATACCTTATAAAAAATCTATTTATATATATATATATATATATATATTGCAAGTGATATAATAACAATCATAATTGTAATCACTATATATAGTATCAGATATTATAATAATCATTGTGCCACTCATAAATTAAAAACTAAAGAAAAAAAAACGTTTATTATTTTGTTTAATATATAAATAAATCACATTAATTTTATTTTGTTTTTTATTCATATTCATTATATTTTATACACAAATAGCATAAATTAAATATAAATAAATATTTATTAATAAGTCTCGATTTATTATTTATTTTTTTTTTATTATAGATATTTTCATTTATAATTTGTTGTATATTATAATAATAATAATAATAATAATAACAAGTATAAATAAATAGTTTTTTCAACGTTTATTTATTATATTTTATTTTGTATTTATATGATAAAAAATGTTGATGTATATGTGATGATGATTGTTGAAATCAAGGACAAGTTAATTCTTTTTATTTTATTTTTTTTTGTTGTGTGGCTGTTGGTGTATATAGAGATATTTGAATTATATAAATGATGAAGTATTTTTTAAATGAATAAATATTTCAATTTTTTATTTCATGTATATTATATGAATAAAAGAATGTCCGTTTAATAAAAAATAATAAATTTTTCGCTTTACAACCAACAACAGCATTCGGTTGTTAGTTTCTTAATTCGTACGGCTTTTACGGTGTCGGTAATTAGCCGTACGACCAACCGCAAGGGGAAAATACCACTGTGTGTTAAACTTCAGATTGGAAAAATAACCGAAAACAAAAATCATATTTTGGTGCCGGTGTAGCATGTGATCTGGCAGGGGAAATTTATCCGAGATAACTTTTGTTTTTTGTGAATTTTATGAGGAAAAAGGAATTTTCCCTTTAAAAATTATTTCCAATCGAATGCTAAAACTAATAAATAATTAAATAAAATATATTTTTAAAAGGAAAATTTCTTTTTCCTCATAAAATTCACAAAAAAAAAAAGTTATCTCAGATAATTTTCCCCTGCCATATCACATGCTACACCGGTACCCATATTTTTTATGTCTTCGGTAGGATTCGAACCCAAGACCCCAAATTTTGGTTAGAATTTTAGGTTGGAATTTTTATCATTTACACCACAAAGTTGTTTATTATTTATATATAAATTTGTCTTGTTTGTTTGAGTGTGTGTGTGTGAGTTTTTATAAAATGATTTTAAAGTCAATTATTATAACAATAATAATTTTTTATAAAAGAGCTATATCATTATTTTATTAACCTTCTGCCTCGATGAATCCATTCAGTGTCATTCATTATTGTACGCATACATAACAATATAAAGAAATATGTATTATATCACTATATGTGTTTGGTGGTGTATTCGATGCTGAAAGTATCTTCAATCCACACAGACTATATGGTAATTTTTTTATAAATATACTTGTTTATAAATAACATAGGAAAATAATTTAATTATTTAAAATTGTAATTGTAAAATGCATAAGATATTTTATAATAAAAATTCACAATACCAAATGCATTTTAATAATATAATATCCGTAAATGTATTTTATAAAGTGGTGGTAATTTATTGATATATTGCACTGTATATATGTACGTGATAATGGTGATAATTATCCAATTACAGTTTAATAATGCCGTTTGCATATATATATATAATATAAAATATGTAACATATGTTTTCTATATCGATTTTTATTTGTTTGTTTGTTGTTTTTGCGATTATATTTATTTATGAAAGATTTTACTTTTAGGGGTTATAAACATATAGGATTATTTATATGTATAATTATATAATATCATTTTGTTACATTGCCTGAGTTCCCCTGTTGTTCATGTATAATACTCATATATGAGGATATTTTATTTTATCTAGCATATACGTATATATATATATATATATATATAATTTATTTTTAATTAAATTGAAATGAATATTTAATTTATGTTATAAACTAAAATAAACAAAATATATGTTAGTAAATATTGGTGTTAAAAAGATTGTTTTTTTAACAATAAATAATAATTTTTTAACATTGTAAAATTCCAATAATTACAATAAGGTAAAATAAACGTTACACAGGCATTATTTATGATGAGATGAGTATGTAATGAGATGAGTGTGTTATGAGAATATTAACACCTATATAAACACCTGTATGAAAAAAAAAAAAAACATTCACAGATATTTACTACAAATGTTTTACAGAAAATAAAAATAAAAAAAAAGTGTTAAAAATGGAATGAATTTCTTACTATATAGATCAATAGAGATACGTATAGAAGATTGTTGATTTAAGTTTCAATGACATTTCACAATCATTCATTCAGCACACAAATTAAATATAATTTTCTTATTTCCGCAATTTTCAACATATCTATATATGGATATATAGCGATAAATTAATCATAAATTTACTTTCTATATATAGAACAGTAATTATATCTATTCTTTTCAATTTTTTTTTTATAAACAACAAAATTAATATTGGTTTTTTTTTTCAATCTTAATATATAATGAATTATACAATTATAATCAAGTAATAATATATATAATACTAACATGAATAAGCATAAACGTGTTTATATAACGTAAAGATTAAACAAATTAACATTACGTATATACGACGATGTAATCTCATATCTTTTAAACAAATATACAAATTGTTCAAATGACAAAAATAATATATGAAAAAATACAACTGAAAAAAAATTGTTATATTTATATAAAAATAAAATGCGATAAAGTAATAATTTTTTATAAAATGCATGTATATATAAAATGCATTTATATAAACAATAATCATACAAGATATACGGAAATTATTATTTAAAAATGCATATATACCAAAATTAAATTAAATTTTCTGTTTTCATAATATTTATTTATATTATATTCTGTTAATTTTTAAATTTGTATTCAAAGCGTAAACAATAATCAAACCGATAAGTAAAAGGATTATCAGTCAGAGCAATTTTACCTGAAAGTCGTCTTGAGGGAAAACATTCATACAAACAAATGGGAAAATCATCTTTAAATGGGCGATACTCCCGATGGAATCATTTTAAAGAAACGTTACAGCGATGAAACTTGTATCTTAATATTTTTTAAAAAAAAAACATTAAAAAAAACGTGGAAAAATGTGAAAATCTTCATGTATTCTAAAGAAAATCTCCGCACTTTTTAACCAGAAAAATAACCAAAGTACTTTTAATGTTATTTATGTTAAAGATCACAATATAAAAATATTTTGAATAAATATACGATGAATTGTCTGAAAAATAATCATCTAATAATGACATGTCCAATTAATTCTACAAAAAAAAAATAAATAAATATTTGTTTAAATTATAACAATTTTAAAATAAAATAGACTCGATTTTATTTTAAAATTGTTTTTATATATATCTTAAATAAAATCTTTAAACAAACAAAGAATGTCTCATTGATATTTAGTGTATATAATAACAAAACCACAAAACTTTAAAATAATGATTCAATTTCTTCATAATAAAAAAAAATTAAATATTACAATTAATAATTGTACATCAAAAATGGCAAAAAAAAAACAAAAATTAAACAGAAAAAAAACGTGTTTCCGAGAATAAATAAAATATAAAAAAAACAAACAAAACATTCACAGTCATTAAACTTCTATATACATTTCATTCCATCCAATTATACAACTATATATTTATTTTTTACTGATTATATTTTCATAGAAAATCATTTTTATTTTAGTATATCGTGTATACATTAATTTTATTATTCAAGAAATATTTTAAAATTTAAAATTCTCATATTCTTTCCTATGGATAACTAACATTCTATCCTCGCAGATATGTATATATGGTAGACACAGAATAAATAAAAAAAACCACAAATCGTATTATTTAATATGTATTAAAATGAATTCTAACAATAAAAATCTTTTCATGCGACCGTGACATTTAAAATTCATTGACAAACATTCCTCTTCTATAACTATAACTACTACTTAACTTAATTTATATAAATTTTGCGTATCATATCAAATTCCAATTGTTGTTATTAATATATATTAATAATTTTTTTTTTATAAATATATAATTATTATTTGTGCGTCCTCTTTGTCTTTTAACTATTAATTATTAATTTTAATGATATTTTATATATGGTTGACGTTTGACGATCATTGAACCTATAATAATAATAATAATCTATTATAAAAAAAAAAATTGTTATAATATCCTTTTTAATAATATACAATATCCTATCTATTGATCTTCTTCTATATATATAGAAATCAGATATTTCTTTTGTATTGCATTTTATTTGAATCAATTTTAGATATTTTTAATCCACATGTTTTTTTTTTTTTTTATTTTCTTATTTTATGTGTCTGTGATCGAGTTTAATGGCATCAAAAGCGAACTTAACTCGAACAATTTCAACAAAAAAAGTATATATATATATATATATGTATAAGAAATTGTAAGTAAATAAAATAAAAATAACACAAAAAAAACAAACGTTCCTATTTTATATATCTTCATAATATATTATAGAATAGGTATATTTGGAAAAATTTTCTCTGCATGAGATATTTTTTTTGACCTGCTTCATCTTGCTATATATATATTATTCTATAGCAAAAAAAATGTATAAGTATACAAAATAAAAAAAGGAATAATCTCTGTGCTGCTTGGCGGAATGAATACAAAAATAAAATCTCAAAAACAACATACTAAAAATAACTATTTTTCGATAAAAAAAAAAAAGGCACAAAAAAATGTTTTATATACAGACGCGTTCAACTCAATTCTATTAGCATATATATATATATATATATATATATGCATATATGAATGCAAGTGCATATTTGTATAGAATTTTGAAAAATAGAATTTATTGTAATCATTAGTACAAGTGTGGACATTCATTCTAACATCTGGTACACACACAACAGTTTAATTTATTTTTTGGATAGAAAATTTAGTTTAATCTTTGAATTTTGATCAATTTACAATATTTTTTAGATATTTTTTTTTTACTAATGCCATATTCCTACCAACGTTATTCAAATTTCAACAAAAATAATATGTTAATCATTTTGAACGGTACTGTTTATTAAAATCCACATAAATATAAAAAAAAAAATATATATATATACTGCGATAAATATATATACTTATGTATTTATATACTATCATAAAATTATATTTTTATATATATATATATATATATATATATATATATATGCTGTGATTATGTGTGTATCGAATAAATAAAAAAAAAAAAATAATAATATATGTGGATGGAAAAAATGATGTTTTGAAATTGTTATTCGTATTGTGTATATTTAATTTTTTTTTTTTATATATTTCGTTATTTCATATTGTTGTTGGGTTGTTGTTGTTGTTGTTATATTGTTATATTCAGTAAGTCTGTAATTTTTTTTTATTTTTTAATATTATACATATATATTGTGTAGATAAATATATTTCTTTCACGGTTCTTCTTTTGGAATTAAGGTCACAACCATTTAAATATTAATAAATAAGTAATACAAATTTCTTATATATGCATGCATATATATATACGGTTCGAGAGTGTGAGTGAATGTGTTTTTGTGTGTGTGCGTATTTTTTCAGTATACACAAAACATATTTTTAGAAATATATATAATGAATGTAATGTATTCAAAAAATGATTTTTACACGAGTAGTTTTTTTATGGAGTTAATTTAATTAAAATTATAAATAAATAATAAAAAAAATTCATATTCATAAACTTTGACTGAAGAATATGGTGGTGATGGTCGTGGTCGTGCTGCTGCCGTATGTCAACTTAATGTGAAAATGGGATTAAAAAAAACTTTTCTAATCAACACTTTTATATTTTTTCTGATGAATACAAATTTTAATGGATTTTTCTTGTTATTTTTCTTGAAAAATTTTCATTTAGTTTAGTTCACAATCATTAGTTTTAGCACATTTTATATGACTATAGGAAAATGTTTAAATATCTCGAAATCTCGAAATGACTTGATTAAAGAAAACGTTTAAAGATTATAAAAATGTGGTAAGTATTTCATAACGATTTATTGAAGTGCAAAGATTATTAATAAATCAAATTAAATGGTAATATGAAAAAGTAATGGTTAAGTTCTTTATAATGAACTTTAAAAATTAAATAAAGATATATTTAAAACATCACAGTGATATTTTTTTTAATAAAAATTCTATTGAAATTATTAAACAAGCGTTTTTTATATGAATTTCCACTGAAACTGAAAGAGTTAGTTCGTACAGCTAATTACCGTAAAAATGGGCAAAAAAATTATAAAATCAACAACAGTATATAAACTATTGTAACAATTAATATCCCACAGCAACAGTGTATTAAACTTTATTATCTATCAGTTTTGCATACTTAATTTCATATACAAACCAAAAAAAAAAAAATAAATAATATTAACCTTGTACAAATTGTTAAATAAAAAGTGTTCAATGACTTTTATTAATCGTCATCATTCCTTTGCTTGTTATAATAATTATTTACCTTGCAAAAATAAAAAAAAAAAGCCGAAAAAATATCTTATTCAACAAAATAATAATTACAATAATAATCATTTAAAAAAAAATAAATAAATATACCGCGCGATATATCCGTCTATTAAACAACAACAACAACAACAACAACAACAACAAAAATTTCAATAAATAATTTAAATTATCATATAAATTATTATCATTAATATATACAAAATAAAAAAAAAAAAATTTAATAAATAAAGTAAAACAAAAAAAACCATGAAAATAAAGTTTATTAATTTACCTTATCAATAAATTCGGTGGACATTCAATGTTGATGGTTGTTGGTTGGATATATATATATATTGCAATAAATACAATATTATAAAAAACAATTTTTTTTGCAGTAAGTGGTGTGAAACAGATGTTTTTTTTATTATCTTTTACTTGTTGTTGTTGTTTTTTATTTATTTACGTTCAATGAACTTAAATGGACAATTTTTTTTTTATCGATGATATTCCATTCTTTGGAATGGGATTATAACAAATGCATCCTATTGTTGTGATCATCATTTTCGTTGTTATTTTTATATTTAAATATAAAAAAAAAGTAATATTTAAGATAATGTTTTTATTACATTCCAAATGAATATATTGTTTTTTCGATGTTGATGAGATGATTATTGAATTAAATAATTTCTTATTGTTGAGGTTCCAAAATTATTCTTTTTTCACTTCATTTAAAAATATACTAATTTACTTTTATTTATATAACACACAAATGCAAAAAAAATTATTAAATTATTAAAACATATACATATAAATATAATTTAAAAATTTTATTTTTAGATATTTGCAGCAAAAAAAAAAATAGAATATAACAGAAATAATATCGAATAAAATAAAAACAACATTAATTGCACATATTTTCTTTCTAAAAATTTTATTATAAATATCAAAACATCACCAGAAAGAGAGAGATTAAAAAAATGTTGTTGATTAAAAAATAAACTTTTGATTTTCTTAGAACAAAAAATTAAATAAATAAATATCAACAACAGAAAATACAATTTAAAATTATAGGATGCAAACACAATTTTAAAAATTAACACTTGATTTTGCTTTTGATTTGTTTTGTTGTTTCTGTTGTTGTTGTTGTTGTTAAATCAATAATAAATAATTTATTTTAAAATAATTGAATTGATTTTGTTTAAAATTTTAATATAATACACATTTTAATATGTAAAAATTGTTTAAATACTCTTTTTTTTTATTTAGAATATGTACAAATAATATAGAAGAAAAAAAGAATTTCTATAATAAATAATTTATATATACACACCGGTAAAATTTATGTATAAAATAAAAATCACTTTACATATTTTTTTTTAATTTAAATTACATAAAGTTTATTTATTATTATTAGTATATTAATATACATTTATAGTTTTTGTTCACAAAAAACAGCACTTTATGAGAATTAAATTAATGTTTAAATAAATTGAATATTTTCCTTTATATAAATATTTAAAAGGATTCATCCATATTAATAAACTATAAAATTTTTGTTTTACGTTGAATTTTATGTACAATTAACTTTAAACAATTACACTTTTTTACATTGTGTGAGAGGAAAAAAACTTTTTTTTTTGTTTTTTCTTAATTTTCATTTACAATTCAAAAACGAAAACATATTATACAAAAATTTTAATTGTAAAGAATAACAAAATTGTCGTAGTTGTGTGTTATATTTTGCCGTTGTTGAATAAAAAAACAACGATGAAGACGACGACGACGATGACTTCGAATAAAGGCAATGTTCATAAAGCAATTGGTTTGGATTTATTTTTTTGTATGTTAATTCTAAAAGCACATAACGCGAACAAGTTTTTCTTTTATCTATATATATTTACTGTATATTAAAAAAAAATGAAATAAAATAAAAAAAAACATATGGTTTATTTAAAAATAAATATGTTACACGTTTCTTTTGCTTTTTTTTTTTGCTTGTTAATTAATTTTTACACTTTAAAAACATTTTATTTTATTATTGTGAAATATTAATTCAAATAAATAAAATGTACATGCAGTCATACAAAAAAAAGAATATATACACATAATAAATATATGTATACTAATATCAATGGTATGGTATAGAGGAGTAGTGGATAGAGTTAAGGTGCGACGATGGGTATTGAATAATGTTTAATGCGGTGATAAAGATGGTGGATGGATATAAATATTAAAGAAAATTTTATGCTTAAATAAATTGAATTATGTTTTTTAGGTTTTAATAAATAAAAATTAATTACAGTGATGGTGATGGATAATTTTCAGAGAATTACCAAGAAATTTGGTCGGATTTTTATTTCAAAATTAAATCCATGGCAAAAAGGTTATATGAATTACGTGAATGAATTTGTAAGTATCTGGATTATTGAAGCATTACATTATTTATATATATATTTTTGTTGTTAATTACCTTTATATTTCCGCTCTGCTTTTATATTCTTATATGTGCACGAATTGATGAAATTCTTTTGTGATTAACTGAAATTAAATAGAAAAAAATATAAAATTATTAATATACAAAATGTAAAGGAATTACTTTTTAAAAAACCAATTATATTAATATAATCATGATTTCAAGTGGTATTTTTCTTTGGATAGGTTAAGAATAAATCAAACAAATGAATGATTTTTATTGTTCACAAATCTTCAACTTTTGGTGAAGCTATATAGGTTAATGATTTATTAAGATCATGATTGCATAAATTGTCATAATTTTCTGTAAAAATTAACTTTTTTTTTGATGATTTATTAAGAAATATAATACAATTCTTTGTAAATCGTTGAAAAATCATTATAAGGTATTAATTTTGCACATTTAAATGATTAATTATCTTTATCTACAATTGTACAGTGTATAAATGTATAAAATAAATATGATTGTACTCGCAGCCAGCAACTGTCGAAAACGTAAAAAAAAAACCAATTATATTTCTATAGAAAATGACGAAATTTTTATATATAAATTATTGTACATCAATCCATCCAACCATACATATTTATATCTGAATACGACAACTTATTATATTTTCATTTAAATAACAATTGATTATAATCAATTCATATTCATGAGATGAGATGAGATGTGACATATGTGAATTATTTTTGATCTTGACATTGTTATATTAAACATACACCTCTATTCTACTATATATAATCTATAACATTGTATCTTTAAAGATAAACACTTTTGGTAGAGTTATACACAAAAATTCATTTGAATCTGTCGGTATATTTGTTATTTTTGTGTGTGCAAAGAACTTTCATTTTAAAACGTATTTGACCTACTAACACAATAATATTATAAAAAAAAACATATATACACTAAATAATGTGAAGGGAAAAGAAGAATAAAAAAAAAAACGTATTTACATTTCTTTTATATATTACCTGTGCCTCTGTCTATATAAATAAATCAATACCTTTGTATAATTTTCTTTTTATATATATAAAATTTTTGATTCTTTTACCATTTTTGTTCTGGTTATTACGGAATCAATTGTTACTGATGTGTACAGCAGACAATATTAAAAAAAAAACTTTACGCATCTCAACAATAAAATGTATTTATTTTTTTTTTTTTTTGTTAATGTCTGGTCCATTCAAAATCATAAAAAATCAAAATCAAAATCATAAAAAAAAAAGCTTTTATTATTTTACCTGCAAGGTGCTTTTTTTAGTCACTCACAATATTCATGTCAATATTCTATATATGTACGTATATTAAATTCAATAAGGATAATAAAAAATTGTTCGTATGTCATTTAACTTTAACAATACCACAAAATATTTAAACAATTTTCCAATTTTATCTATATTATTATTAATATTTTCTATAATATATAAATTTAAAAAGACTAAATATGCAAAAGATTTTATAAGTTATTTTTATATAGAAGAATTTGAAATATTATTAATAAATGGACGTTCGTTATATATATATAGGTAGGTAAGTAGGTATATATCATAAATTTTCATTATTTAAAAAAAATTAATCAAATTCTTTGTTTATTGTTTGATAAAACTTATTTATGTGTAAATAATTTTACAACATTTAATATTACAATGGTGACGACATATACAAAAAAGTGAATGATCCCAAAGTTATATACAAATAAACACAGTAAAATCTGTCATGTTGGTCATCTTTGTTAATTTTGGACATTCGCGTCCATACGAGATAAAATTGAAACCAATCAAAATTCCAAACAAATTTTATTTAAAATACCTGCGAAATATACAGCTGATTATCTACAATATATTGCCGATTAAATATTTGATTAAATATTGCATTACTTTTTTATTGAAAAATTACCTGTTTGCCAATCATAAACAAAAAAATTCCCCCAATTATTGTCACTTTTATTTATAAATGTACATTAGTCTGTTATTATATTATAAATTGTTGTATAAAAAACATATAATTTATGCACTCCTATTTATAGCAAAATTAATTTATGTAAAAAAAAAAACAATCCCTAACAATGAGTTAGAAATCCCCTTATAAATGTTTTCACAACTTTTATAAACAGCAGGTGGCCAACATAAACAGGTTTCACTGTACCAAATTTTTTTTTTAATTTCTTTAAATATTTCAATACATTATTTAAAATATTTACTGATGATATAATTTGACTTCATTACAAAGGTAATTATTATTATTATGATAAATATTTTAAATATTTTTTTTAATTACAAAAAGAAAAGACTTTTACATATTATTTGATTACTTTAAAGGCCAAAAAATGGTATAAAAGGGTGAAAACTATTTATATGGAAATAATCGTAAAGATTAGGATTCAAAAATGGTTTCTTTAGGCAGTGATAGATAATAATTTGATAAAATATGTTTATCATGTGATTCTTATGGATCATTCATTAGAACTTTTCAAAAAATTATGAATATATACAGTTGAATGATTCTTATATGAAATTCTATTTGTATTCTTATCACTATCGATATCATTTGTATTTCAAAAATTTCAACCAAAATTCAATAAAATCAGCAAAGTTATAGATTTTCTATAAAAATCTTCATATTTTTTGTCAATGATTTTTATATAATTAATTATACTTTTGATTAAAAAAAACAATTCTTAATTCATTGTTTACCAATAAAACAAGAAAAAAATTCAAATTCTAACTTGACAAAAGTGTTATAGTTTTTATTTTTAATAAAGATTATAATAAAAGATTATACTAAAATATATAATATGGATAGATATAGAGGAGTTATCAATTTCTGTTCTATAAATATAATTAATCACGAACAAACACACACACACACACATCATAATTTATTAATTTATATGAATAAATTCCATATACATTTCAAACCATATAATTGCTATCTGCTATACTGCTGTACTGCTATACATATATAAAATAGAAAATAAATGCAAATGAAAAAGAAAAAAATTTATATACAATTTTGTATATAGTGACCTATTTAAATATAAATATAGATAAATATAGATTGTGTTTTGTTGTGTTTTTTTTTTTCATTTAATATTATTAATAGTAATTTGAGAAATTTTTAAAAAACCTTTTAATGTTTCAAAAGTATTTATATATACAAAATTATGTAAGTGTGTTGTTGGTGGCTTTTATTTTTATTCTTTTATTGTAAGTTAAATTATATTGCTGTATAGTCGCTATATTTTATGTGAATCTATATATACATATATATAATTATACACAGAACAGAGATAAGAAAAATTGTTGATAATATTATTTTAATTAATTATTATCATTAGTTTGTTATATAAAAATTAGTTATATATAAAAAAATGTTATTGTTATTCTTTTAAAATACTTTACTGGGTGGTAACACATTTTTTTTAATTGCAGAACAACTGAATGAAATTAAGTGAGGAAGATTAATTTATAAGCAAAATGTGACTACAAATGTGAATTTAAATATTATATTCCATGCACAAAATTGTATATTTTAAAAATTATTTTACACAAAATTCGATATAAAGAACCATTACAAAATCGTAGACCATCGTCGTAGTCGTAGACATTTATCAAATGTCATCTGAAAGCTTTATACTCAATAGGAAAGGATAACTCCTTTCCTATTGAGTCAAATAGTAACGGAAAAAATTAAAATATATAAAAGTACAAAAGTGAAAATTAAAGTGTGAAACGTCGGCGTGAAAATTTGGAATGATATGTCACATAATAAAAACATATTTAGGAAATGCCAACAAAACTACAATACTATTTTTGGAGTAATTCATTTTACCCTTACATATTTAATCGTATTTTAAAGCGGTTATTCAATTATAGGGCATCCCTAACAAAATATACACTATATATATAATTATTTATTAACAATATTACAACATAACCTATATACAAAAAAAATGCATCTATCTATACCAAGAACTCATATACAATTTTATATTCCTTTGATTATAAAATTATTTAAAAACTAAGCTGTTTTTCCCGCAACCATATTTTTTTGTATCGCAACCATAAAATAAAAAATAAAATAAAGTTAAAATAATACTCGTTTTTTATTCATTTTATTTCATTTATGTACACACGATCAACTTTCTTTTCAAGTTCTCATGAATTCATATTATATAAAAAATAATGTTTTTTTTTTATTATTTATTACAATAATAAATTTGTTGTTGTTGTTGTTGAACTCGTAACTAATTTCTAACATTGCACATTCACTCACTGTATATATATATATATATAAATGATATAAATGTTTGCCATATTGTTGTATCTTGTATTGTATTTATATATAGAAAATGTGTGTTTTACTTTGAATATTATATAAAAAGATTTTTAGTTGGAGTTTTATCGCATCGCAGATGAAAAATTATAAGTTTTATTCATATGTTATAAATAACAATTAAAAATAATAACTTTTTGATCATCGAATTCCTGTTATAGATCTTTCCTAAAACCAAAAAAACCTCATTTATATCAATTTTAAAGATGCATTGGGAATGTTCAACTAAGAAATCAATTGAATCTATTTGAAAACTAGATATTTGGATTCAGAGCCCATTAAGAATGCAAATTTTCAGCCCGATCGCTCAAATTGGAAGGTATTCGGGAAAAAATCAATGTTTTGTAAACGGTTAGTATAGGAACATTTTGGGAAATCTCTGCCAGGCCATAATTCACAAATACCAATGGTTGAATAAAGAAATATTTAAATTAATAACTTGTAAAACATTCATTATCAATTTTTTTTTTTTAAAATAACTAATATGTTTAATAATACTTATATCAATTAATCAATCATAATCACTGTATGGCTGAAGAGTTAATTAGTAAATTTCTACGGAATGATGGATATATCTTCCAATTGTAGTAATTTATTTTTTCTCCATCCTATATATTATGTTAAAGATATTTTCTACTGTTTACAATTTTTACATTCCAATTGTATATTTTATCATTTTGAAAATGTTAAAAGTTACAACTTTTCCTCGGCACAAAATCAACTACAATCTTTTTTTTTTTTATTTTAATACATACGAGTCGAGCATAAATAAAATAAAACACATAATTTAATTCGAAGATTACTCATAATAATGAATAACAAAAAAATTTAAATTATTAAAATCCAAACCCATAACAAAACGATTATATATTTATTTTTATATTTAAAACTCATTTCATTTTCAAACATATAATAAAATGAAATCGTCATCGTTTTCATATATATACATATATGTGTATATTGTATATACGGTGAAAGTAAAATAAAAATATTATAAAAAAAAAAAAAAAGAATACACTTTCCAACACGCATTTTAAATATAGTTAAATAATATATAAAATTATTATTAAATAAACTATAACCATAAAAATGATGAACATTTATCACACACATATAGATAATAAAATTAATTTATGCGATGATAACGAATGATTAAGGATCTTTTTTAAATAAATAGCATAAGGATTAAAGAATAAATTTTGAAGTAACCCAAAAAATGATTGCAAAAAAAAAAAATTAGTTTTACATATAAAACCGGAACCAAAAAAAAAAAAAACATGAATTAATTCATTCAATTTTTTTTTATTTTATATAAAGTCCATTTGCAAATGAAATTTATTTCACAATTAATTGTAAAATAACATATCGTAAATAATATTAAAAAAAAAAGAAATAAAGCAAAAATGTGTGCAATATCACTTAATTTTATTGAGGTGAAATTTAAAAAAAAAAAAAAACGAAAAAGAGGTCATCAGTATTTTATTAAAAAAAAAAAAAAACAAAAAAGTAGGTCTATATATTTGACGATCGCCGCGTATATTTATAAAATACTCAACTTACAGCATACAAAATTAAGAGCAAATACGTAAATTAAATAAAAAAAAAACATTTTAACTTTTTTTTTTGTGTTATCTGATTTTTTTTTTTAATAATAATTTTATTTTATTTATTTTTGTATGACGATATTGTTATTAAATAAATGGCAAAATAAAATAAATGTTCATTATGCGATAGTAATTTTTGGGTTTTTTTTTATATATAGTAATTTTGTTAGTTAGTTTTCCGTTGATTTGTATTTCTTTTTTTTTGTATATTGAATATTAGACTGTGATTTTATAATAAATTCAACAAAATTATGAGAAATTGAATGAGATTGGAATAAATATATAGAATATTGTATGATGATTTTCTGTTGGGACATTTTTTTTTTTGGTGTAATCGATGGACTGCTTTTAAAAGGGTTCCAAATATAAATTATAGGATTTTTACCTCAACTGTTTGTTTGGTTATAAGATTGATTACACTTTACATGAACTAATTACACATTTTCGATCAATATTATGTTACAATTTCTTTATATAATACTGTATTATCGAAGTATTATAAATCCGTTTAAATAATAAACTATATAAAACGACCAAATATGCGTATTCTTTTTACTGTATACAGATATTAAACAATTTTCTACTCTACCTACCTACCTTCTTATGCCTGATGTACAAATAAAACCATGTTATAATATATTTTTATTTTTTTTTTTAATAAGAAACAGCTCAGAAACAAGTCATTTATTAATAATATTAATAATAATATAGGTATTATTTTTATATTATTTTTATATAATAAAAATAAAACTATATGATTTTCATATATATACAAGAATCGGTTGTGTATTATATATTTGTTTGTGTAGATGTTTTTATTTTAATGTGTATATTGGAAATGTGTTTAGTATATACTCGCGGTGCTTTAACTGAACCTACGCATACTAAAACATCAATTCCCATCATAAGTAAATTAGCATATGCAATTAACATTCATGAAATATTATAAGCATATATATATCGTTCATTTTTGTATCTATAAATATAAATAAAAAAATATTATACGTTACGTATATATACAATACCGAAGTTATTATAATAATACTGAAAAAAAAACATTGTTAGGTTCCCACCTAGAAGGGAAACCCCGAATACGATCCATGACAACGTGAAAGAGGGGGATTAAAATTATTAATAACAATCAATTTCTCATGAAATTTTACAATTACACCCATGCATTTGGAACGGAAAGGGTTTAAAAAAAAGTTTCCACCGGAGTTTCCACATTCCATGTACTTAAATTAATAACTCGGGTAGTATTTGTTTGTATACGATATAAATATATTCATTGTAGATATATCTACTATACTATAATCTATCTTACATGTAAAAAAAAAAAACGATTACAAAAAAAAAAAAATATAAAAAAAAGTATAGAAAAAAAACCGGTATTCATGGTCAGTCATGAAATATATAAATTATTCATCAATAACTTTATTATTTTTTTTATATATTGTATATATATTCAGAATATGTATTTTTATAAAATGGTATATAATTTAATATATATTTATTTTATGTTTTTTCAAATAAATTTAATAAAATTAATGTACGTACGCTTTATTATTATTATTCGTATTATTAAGAAAATGTATGTTAGCATATTGTTAGGTTCCTAAAACCAATTTTTCCAGTTGTGTATTATTGAAAATGAAAGCAAACCTAGTAAAAGTAATGTCTTTTGATAATGAACATTTATAAAGTTGGTTGTAGGTTGTAGGATAAATAAATATAGGGAAAAATATTGGGCTTTATAAAATTAAAGCTAATCTGCAGCAACGATCGAAAATTGCCCTGTACCTGGGTCAAAATTCAGATATAATGATTTGAATCTTTTTAAGATAAAGTAATACATTTTAACAATAAGAATCGAGCAACTATTAAGAAAATTCTAATTGAATAATACCTTCTAAAGTTGGGATTTTATAGTGATATTTTATGCGAATTTTTACGAATATTTTACGACATTTTACGAAACAGTTTTGGATATTGATAATTTAAAATCGTTTCCCAGTTCTGCAAAAGAGCAAGAATCTACACAAGTAACATTAACCTGAATATAGTCAATAAATTACGTCTCTTCATAATTAAGTTTGACCGTTTGACTTTATTTTGCAAATCAATAAATTATTCTTGATTAGTCATAGATAAAATCATATATCAATAATATTTAAAGATGATAAATGAAAGAAATAAAATAAAATGGTATAAAAAGAATAATGAATAATCTAATAATATTAAAATAAAAATATACAAACATTTCATAATGCATTTAAATATAGAATCTATTAATAAATGTTTTTTTTTTTCAAAGATATGATAAATAATAAACAAAACCAAACCAAACCAAAGCAAAAACATACACACAAGCAGTAAGTTTATTATAAATATTTTTCGTATTATTTTCTATTTTTAATAAAAACAAATTAAATCTAAATATATATATTTCTGAAGACATTTATTATATTTTATTGTTTATTTTTAAAATATTTAGTAATTAAAAAATTAAAACAGTTTCTAAAAAAACATACTCTCATATATGCTAATTAAAGTTATTTCATTATTATAATGTCTCATCACTCAGTCAAGGATTTTTATTCTCAATAGAAGATTAATCGGTGGAATTTTTATTTAAAGGAATATTTAAGTAAAATTCTTTTAAAATATATACACACAGACGGCCTCCACCATCATCAATGAATGGATAAATATATCCATTTTGTTTTGGGCATTACAAAGAAAAAAAAAAAACTTGATGATTTTATAACAATCACCAATTGATGATTATCAAGGAATTGTTTCTCATCATCTTTTGTACTTTATATTTATACAAATTTATTAAACATTTAATATTAAACAAAAGAATTGTTTTGTATATCAAAAAAAAAACAATTCACAGTACAAAATAGAATGACAACGATGATGATTATACCATATATAGAATTTATATATACGAAGAAAAAAAAACAATAATAAACGACACAACGACAAGATATCATTACGATAAGCCATATCGGTGTGATACTATATATATAAATATACAAAATAAACAACAACAAAAAAAAAATGTTCGTTTTTTCCTATATAATGTAT
The DNA here is from genome assembly GCA_958336335.1 of Dilophus febrilis. Lineage (NCBI taxonomy): Eukaryota > Metazoa > Arthropoda > Insecta > Diptera > Bibionidae > Dilophus > Dilophus febrilis. The sequence continues at coordinate 19,370,302 of OY284469.1, read as the reverse complement.
ATACGACGATACGACGCGATAAGAATTTTGTATTTATTCTGATAAGATATAAAAATTTTTAAATAAAATAAAAATTGAGGTATATATAAATGTGATTTTGAATATCTCTATATTTTATAATGTAAAAAAAAATATAATAATATTGTATATATACAATTTTTAAAATAATCGGTGCTATAGATATAATATATAGTAATAGATAACTGACTGCGGATCGGAAGACCTAAACAATTCAACAACAACAACAAAAAATCAAAATTTAATCAATTTAAATTGGCAAAAGGAATGCGTTTTCAATTTCAAATACAAAGACATTTGATAGAAACCATGTGGAATTGTATGATTATACAGTACAGACATACTTATTGCATTTGTTAACCAACAATTCCAGGAATATATATTTCAAAATTTGTGTTTAATTCTGGCATCACATATTAAATCAATTTCTAATATATAAGGAATTACATAATTAATGCTATGTTTATTTTATACGCAACGTATTTGTTTTTAATTGTGAATATCAGTATATGTATACAATTATTTTATCGATTACTTTCTAAATAATAATATACAGAATAAGCAACAACAACAACAACAAAAAATGTTATGTATCTCGTTCGTCGTAACCTCATCAATATATGTACAAACAAAAATCATAACGTATCGTATTCAGTGCAACCATCGCAGATCAGTAGACAATCCAATAACCTTTACTTTACCCATCGTCGTTTCGTATAGATATGTAGAAATACTAAAAAATAAATATATTCATCAATTTATCAACACACGCACGCAAAACACACACATTTCATATATTTATAAAGTTATATATCAAACGGAATATATTATTTTATAAATACAGTGAGGAAAACATAAACAGTATACATGCACGCATACAATTTATTTATAAATATATATATTCATGAAATTATATTTTGATACTTGTGTAAAAAATAACGTATAAATGCACTGCATTTTTTTTTATATCTAAACACACATTATTATTATTATTATTATTTATTTATGAGTATTTATGTGGAGGAAAGATATGTGTGTGGAGCACAAACACAGAAGAAAAAAAAAAAGAAAAATTATATCAACAGACAGTGAAAAATAATTTGCGTGCAAATTTATTTATACAAAATAATATAATTTTAATTTTATTTATATTTATTTTTTTTATTTTTTTATATATATACATTACGTACATGCACTTGTACATATTTTATGTTTAATATATATATATATATATATGATATATGGAAATATAATTTTTAAATACAACTTTATGTGTAAAGACCATCGATGATAATGATAAGGATTGATGATTATAATGACGATGATGATGGCGGTGGCGGTGGAATATGTAAAAAAAAATATCTTGCTGTGCCTTGCCACAGCATATAAATAAAATATATGGTAATGTATATAACAAAGATTAACAATGAAAAAAAAATAATAAATAAATAAATATAATATTACATATAACAACAATTACATAGCAAAAAAAAGGGGATAAACGAATAAAAAAAAATAAAAATACATATCAACGTAACATATATACAATACATGAAAAAAATGGGGAGCTTTATTAAAAATATATAATAATGTTCCTCATCATACATATTCATCCGTATATATATATATATATATATATATATATATAAAATGAGTGGTGAAAACTGTGTTTTGTTTTGCCCTTGCCAATATGCTGCTATGCATATATCTAAATATTCAAAACAATAAATATTTTCTCATGAAAAACTTTTAACTTTTGATGAAAATAACTTTCTTTTCACAAATTTAACTACCAAATGTTTTATCATTACTAAACCAAATTTATTAATCAATCAATAGTTTCAAAAAAATAAGAGAAAAAGGGGTGTAAAAGAACTTATCCAATATAGTAATGTTTTTATCTTTAAATTCGTATCACCAAATTCGATATAGAATTTCGAGATAACACGTTTAGCATATCATGCGTGTTAAATATGTTGATGGAAAGGAGGATCAAACCACCTTGTATAATAAGAAACATCCTTGTTTTTTTTTTCTGTGTTATTTTAATTTCAATGGATTTTATTTGTTGTTGTTATTATTATAATTTTTATTATTATTATTATGGTTTCAATGTATTTTAATATAAATGATTCTTATTATATTAGTAAAATTCATTAATTTCTTTTATATACTCATTAATAACATAGTAATTATTCAAAATTGTTAAACCTCCATTCCTCCGCATAAAATAAAATCGAAATAAAAACATTCTTTTTTTTTTTTATTTTTATTATCATGACCTATCTCAATTAATCCGATTTTATATTATTACTAAATTATATTAGATATACCGTATAATTTATTTATGTTAAAAGAAAGAAGTAAAGTAACAAAAATTGCTGTGCGTAAAAATGGGATTAGATATAAAATATGATATTTATCATTGTTTTAGAATGACAAAAAATACTTCTTATCAATTATCATTTGTAATTGTTTTTTTTTTATTATTTATTACAATTTTATGACATTAAAAACACAAATTGTTTACAATTCGGGAGAAAATGAACAATAGAAACATTATTTAGAGATAAATACAGAATGTGAATTGGGTAGCAGCATACGGATGTGAAAGATAATCCTAGAAGTAATTTTATCAAGATCATTAAGGACTGAACGGGTTAAATAAAAATTTTCCGTGGTTTTGGGGTATATATGAAAAAAAAAACACTCACTAATAGGTTCTATCAATTGAAATCAGATAAATTGACTTATCTTAATTAGATTAATTAGATAAACTTTTTTTTATCATCATTATCCTAGAAAAATATCACAAAATGATTTTGTATTCACAAACAACACATGGAATTAAAAAACAAACTATATTTTAAAAGGATTTCGCGAAAACTACCGGAACCTTTCACATAGTTTATCAATTTTCCAAAATTAAAATGAAAACGCTATCAAGCGAATAAAAGAAGAAGTTTTTTTTAAAAAAATAACTTATAAATTTTATAATGCACGGTTTTTGAAAATCAATAAACGACAAATATATAATAGAAAATTAATTTTAAATATAAATCCCACGGAAAACCCACTGTTTTATTTTTAATTCAATTATTACACGTACATTTAAAGTCAAAAAAAGAATCACCATATAGTTATAAAAAAAAAATCCACTTCAAAAAAATAAAAAAATATGAAAATAATGAAAAATATATTTTCAAGAGATAAAATTTTCTTTGTCTTCACATATTGTACAACAACAAATGTACACACATATATAGATATAAAGAAAACGTCAAGAAATTCCACACGGAAAACAAGTTATAATTAATTTCAATAGTATTTTTATTATAATTTAAAAAGTTTACTTTATAACAAATAAAACTTACCTGAATTTTTATATCATCAAACAAAAATTATAGCAAGCAAAATACTACGATTGTCACGAAACACACCATAACATAACAACAATTTATTAATAATACGTTGATTTTTTTAATTATCGAAAATAATTAAAAAAAAAAAAAAACAAAGTTTTAAAAACACACCAAAACCAATTCTAAAAATTAATATCAAAACGAAACTGTGTGTCTTTAGTTAACGGAGTCAGCAAATTTATTTTTTATATATATTTTTTTTTTTTCATCAACCGATTACGAATTTATGACCACGACCACGACAACAACAAAAAACACGATCACGAATGGTTAAAAAATTGACGTCGCATAAAAAAAAGAATCTTTCAATACCATAAAGTAAAAAAAAATAAATAATTAAAAACGGTATTTTTTTTTTTATTTATTTTACATGAATATTTTTTTTTTTTTCTAAATACTCATACATTTTTTGTCCACACACATTTATTTCACTTTTTCAATTGGTTTTTTTTCTATTCAATTATATATTTTGAATTATCTTTTAAAATATCTTCTTTTTTTTGTCTTGTAACACTCACTAAATCTTGAAAAATTGAATGTAAAACAACAATAAAAGTTTTTTTTTTCTTTTTAAATTAATCTTAAACGTATCTTATGCATCGTTGTTGTAAAATAAAATAATAATTAAAAAAAATATGCCTTTTGTTAGAACAACAAACAAAACAGACACATACACGACGAACAGCATGCACACAAATTATACACAAATAGAAAATATAATGTATTATTATTATTTAATTAATTACAATTTCTATTTTACTTTTTTCAAATGGTTTGTAAAAAAAAAATGGAACGTAACTACTAATAAAAAATTAATTAAATTAATTTTAGTTTTTTTTTTTTTTTTAAATAAAAATAAAATTTTTCACGACGGAAAAAATTTTAAATAAATCTTTGACACGAACCCATTAAAAGTTTATACTCAACTGAGGACAGAGAAGGAGAAAAAAATCGTCAAATAATAAAATAAAATAATGAATTTCAATAAAACGAATACAATTTTTGGTCATTTTGTGATGATGGATGATCATTTGTTGATGATAAAACAAAAGTGAACGAGACATAAACGAGTGGGGATTGAGTAAAAGTAAATGCATGCGTCATAAACGTATGTTTTAAAAAGGAAAATTCATTTTCATTTATTATCTCCCCCCGCCCCCCTCTCGATTTCCGTTTTTTTCTTGTAGTGAATTACTCAATTTTATATTGCAATTATTGTTGTTGTATTTGTATTTGCGTTTTCATTCTTTCGTTCGCTTAATGGTTCATTTTATATTTTTATCTCATTTTGATTTAATTTATTTAAAGAGAAATGTACTGAAAAAAAAATTAATTCATTTAAATGATGATAATGATGATGATGATGATGGTGATGATGCATTGAAAAATCATCAAAGTGGAATTTAATACATAGTTTTTTTTCTTCATAATATTGTATTGTTATCCTTTTTTTTTGATTTCTTTTTAAAATTGAAAAAAATTAATCGTTTCTCTTTATCTAATTAATTTTTATTTTTAGATTTTTAATTTATTTTACACACTACACTCTAATTTTATATAGAAAAAAGAAATATTACATGTATGTGATAATTTTATAATACACGAAAAGTAAATAGAAATGGAAATAGAATACGTACGAAAAACTTTTCTAATGCCCCTGAGTTGGAGAATCGGAAAAGTTTGTTATATATATCATTCTAAATTGAGATGATGATATGATGGATGGGGGTGACGTTATTGCTCACGTATAGTGCAATAGTTGCATTTTTTTCATTAATATATGAAATATGCATTGCAATATACTAATAATAATAATACACCTAATTATTTACTTTTAAGTACATATGAATTGATGTAGGTGCAAATAAAATTAATTTTTCATTAGGGTTACCTTTTTATTATAATAATTGAATAAATTGCAATTTATTTATGGTGAGAGTTTAATAATGCGGTGTTGATAAGAAATTAAATACATTGAAAACATTTTCATGTAATTGATTGTTAATTAACAGACATGAATAATATCATCGTTAAATGCAAAATCCGCATCTATACAATAATATATAATTATATGATTATGTATTTTAGTTAAAATAAAGTAGGAAACATTAAAATTGTTTATAAATGATAAATCACATTCCGTTCCATCGCCTCACCATCATCATTCATATATGCGATTTAAATGATTTTTCAGTAATAAAATACCTGAATCAAATATTACCTTTTTGTTTAAAACAACAAATAAAATTAATTTTATTAAGGAAACACATCAATAAAATTGATATATGCGATGTCAATTTTATGTAAATTTTATACTTATGATTTATTACAAAATACTTTAGTATAATTTTGTGGAAACATATGTATACTGAAAAAAAATGATTATGAAATAATTTGTTTTTCCATATACATATAATATAATAAACCCACACAATTCTTATTAACATATTTATATATATGCATATATTTATGCCAATTTATTTTAATCTAATTATATTATATACATTTTAAATATTGATTTTTAACATATGTACTATCTCGCAATTTTTAATTATTTATATACGAGAATATATACGAATAATGCGATGTTATACACACAAAATGTGTATGGCAAATGTTCATTCAGTATAAAAAAAAAAACCAATAAAATTTCACTACTAAGAATTATGAATTATTATTAAAGTTCAAGGTTTTTAATATATCGGATTGTTTATATAATTGCTTATTTATTTTTAAAACCAAACCCCAACACATATATTGAAATTTTTTGCATACATATAATAATAATTATAAATATGCGTTTTTTTTAAACGTTTCTGATTTAATTATAGATTAAATTTAAATTCGCTACACATATTTATTATTATTATTATTTTATTATATTGTATATTGTATTCAGATTTCTTATTATTATTGTTTATCACAAAAAGTGTAAATATTTCTTAATACATATAATAATTCAATCACATTGTGGTGTGTGTCTAATTTATGGATGAACAATTGATTAGAAAAATTATAGAATTCACTTAAACGCAGCCACAATATTATCATGCTTTTAATTCCATCTAAATCCAAATTGTATATTATTATTATTATGTGTAAATTATCTTAATTTTGTTTTTCGACTTTATATTACCTGTTTTTTTTTTTTATATAGACATTATAACCAAAAAAAATAGCATAAAGTTTGCAAATTTTTGTGTTTGTTTGTATTATAATATAATAATAATAATTGTTTAATACAATACAATAATAATAATGATCAAATTAAATTGTTGTTTTTGATAGTTTTCTCTAAAATGAAAATATTTTTTGTGGTCATAATCGTGATTAACTTTTCAATGTACTATTAAAATTATTGTTAATACAAATATATATACAGACACAGTATAAATTACACGAGTATAATATAGAGTGGTACTATAATTGTATATATATAATATATCATACAATGAAAGTGGGTCAAGGTGTATATATGTATTAAAGTTCATTGAAGATATATATACTTTCTAGATATATGCATGGATATATATTGGGCTTTAATATATATAGTTCAGTAATTTAACTTACGAGGAATTTCGATAAAAGAAAGATGATGAAAATTAATGTGTTTCATCATATATACATATATTTGGAATACTTTCACAAATTTATACATATAGAACGAATCTTGTTTGAACATTCTTATAATATTCTAAATATTGATATTTATTGTAAGTAATTGCATCATTTCATTAAGATATTACATTGAAAAAAAAACCCTTTTATAAGTAACCTCATTTCAACGCGACGACCAAAATTTTTAATATCGCTTTTAACTAAAATCACACCATCCGTATATCGTAATAAAAACACAAAAATTATATTGTATTTTTATATAAAAGATTTTATTGCAATGTTTTTTTTTTATTTTTCTTCTTAAATTTCTGACCGACGATAAATGAATGTGACTCTACAATATATACATACATTCATTGGATTATTTTGCATAAAATCCAGTTTTGTTTAAGTGGTTTTCATATATATAATATAATATAATCGTCGTTGTCGTCGTCGTTTTATTTATAAAATATATACATGATAAAATATTCAAATATTTGTTGTAAATAATGAAAAATAATTTAATAATAATTATAAAAAAAAAACAAATTTTAAATGCTTTTACCGCGCGATCATGCTTTGACTTTTAAAAGTTAATGTGAAAGTACAGTAAGAACACGTTTTGTGTTTTTAATTTTTGAATGTATTTACAATTATATATCTATATCTATATATACTATATACAATCGTAATATTCAAATTATATACGTACTCTTGTTGTAAATTTATTATTGATACAAGCAAAAGATAAACTCATAAAATATATACGTTTTTATATTATTAAATATATGCCGCGATTATATACCAAAACATATAATTCTTTACATTCTTAACATATTGAGTAAATGTAAATTTTAAATTGTTGTAAGTAAAAAAGAATTGTATTTTGAAATTAAACATTTCTTAAAATTAATATTCATTTAATATATGTACAGAAAATGTTGTTATATATATTTATTATTTTGGTGGTATGCATTGATATAAATTGCTATGTCGTGATCGACAGTGACCCAGATTTAATGGTTTATTTATGGTATTATATATATATTATAAAGTCCTGTGATGTCTCTGCATTTTATAAATAATAATAAAAAAAAACATTTCGCAATATACAATTGAATTGAATGTAATAATATGACTGTCGAATAATAATATTTTTATATATCTTATCAAAAAAAAAAAAAAAAGAAAACTTTCTTAAATCATATAATACATCCTATATATATATTTATTTATTATACCATATTGAATAATGTATGAGATTTTAAATCTATATATTTAAAATATACATATATTTAGGTTAAGCTATATATAGATATATAAATTAGGTTAAACTTTGTCTAAAATATAATTTATTACATATATATATACTTATAATTATAATATTATATTTTTTAAGACATATTAAATTACCTGTGTGTGATTATATTGTTGTGATTTTTAACATATAATAGGTGTATTACGTTTGTCCATATATATATCAGCTAATAATAATAAGCCACTCCACTCTATAATTCATAATCCTGTAACTCCGCAGCTATTCGATAATCAAATATATTATTATTTTATATAAATTCACTTTTTAAGACAAATTAAACTTGTTTGTTAAATTATTATTTACTTGTTGAATTTTTAACAACAAATCACTTGAACTGTACTTAATTATTATATTTGAACAACACAAAACGACTAAATGAAAATTTTATAAATGATTTATAATTAAAATTTATAATTATAATTTTTATTTAAAATGTTTTTCTGTTTTTCATTTAATTCAAAATTTTCTGTATAATAATTTCAAAATATTATTTTTTTTTGGACTTCATCTGCATTATCGATACACATTTTTTTCTAAATACCAAAAACATAAACAAACAATATGATGACGAAGATAACGCAATGCTGATGATGATGATATTTGGTATATAAAAAAAATATTAATTTATTTTTAGATGATAAAAATTACAAAAATAGGCAGGGGTTTAATTATGTACAAAAACAATAGAAGTAATAGACTATTACTTCTTCTATTACAAAAAACCAACAAAACCAACAATATTTTTTTATGTTTTTCACAATATGAAATGGTAAAAATCTATGTAATACTAAATATAGTTTGGTGATCGGATATCAATTAAAAAAAAAAAAACTATTACACAAAATTAATTACGATTAGTTTACGTTTAACTTTAATATAAAATTAAAAATAAAAAATCACATGCTAAATTATTTTGTTGTTAAATGACGAACGTGTTTAATTCAACTACGGTAAACCCTGTAACCTGGATGTGGACAACGCGACGAGGGAATGAAAATGAATTAATGAATGACTGGCTGAAGATTGTTTTACATTTTTTTTTATACAAAATAAATATTTTTTTTTGATGACGGACGACAGATAGAGCCAGAAATAGTTAAATATTAATTGTACTGTTGTTTGAATGGTGTATATTTGCATTTCATATGTTTGTTTTTGCGGTTTTATTTATGAAACAAAAAATCTGTTAAAAATTTTCTTTACTCGGAGTACTCGTTAACTCGGCAGTGGTAAAACAAGCGCAAACATATTTTTTTCAACAAAATTGAATCGTTTTTTTCCAATTTTCCAATTTTCCATTACAATTTACATATTACATTATTTTTTGTTTTGCTTGTTGAATATTGTGAAGTGTGCGGTTTTTAAGTTTTGTTTTTTTTTTTTATTTATTTAATTAATTTTGTTTATCAATTTAATAATTATGTTATAATACAATCAAAAATTAATAACAAAAGTTCCATATATTAAAAATAATTAAAATAAAACCATCCAGCCAGATAGCAGCTTAAAAAAGATAACAAAATTAACCTAAGTTGGGGTGTGTGCGTGTTTGTTTTTTTTTTGTATTTTATTTCTACAAAACAATAACAAAAACAGAACATTTTTTAAATATGTTTGTGCATTTTTATGAGTTTTGTAAATTTAAATCCAAAGAATTCAGTGATTAATTATAATAAGACATGTATTATCCAGCAATGAAGAATATCACTATTAAATACAGAAAAACCCAAAGGTGTTTTAATTTAATTAAAAAGGTATGTACATTTTTTATCTTCATGATAATTAGTGGTTGGCTTTTTTCTCCCATTTAACAATATCATAAAAAATCGAACCTGTCGAACCTGTCCAATGTAGTTTTTAATTATTTTTATAATTAAAAAACGTAATCATTTGTTTGTATAATTACTTTGGTCCATCTTTACTTTTTATAACGGAATTTACCATCTCCACTCTAGGCATTTTTACTGTTTTAACAAAAATCAGGACAGTACTGATAAAGTCTTACCTGTATAAAAAAAACGGTCATGAATAATTAAGAATTGCTGAAATATTAATATTTATGCCATTTATCATATATAAATAACTTGATAACACCACATTCACCTGGTGTGAATGTACAAATAATTTTAAATCATTAAAAAACAATTTAATTATACAATTTTTATATATAAATTATGAATATATATATAAAACATGAAGTGGTATGAGAAGGGGCAAAGCATTTATTAATTATAATTTGTATTATATATACAAATGTTTTTTGTTTATATATGATCAAGTACCTGTTTGAGTTTTCATTGAAAACCATCTCCATTTATTTTATAAATAAATTTACCTATACAACATCATAAACAAAAATTATAATTTATAGATGGTATTTAGTTACTAGTTAGTAGTTTAGTGCTCTTAGTTGATCTTGATCGCAATATATATCACATTCAGCATCACATTCGCGTTTTGTAAATTCATTAAATGTAATCGAAAAAAATATCGTCTTCACTGTCGTATTTAATATATATATTCATCATATTGTTATTGTTAAAGTATAATAATCTTTTAAATTATAAATTTGTGAGTTTTTAAATTTAAATTATGGCCTTAACAAAATTTAATTTATTAAGGTAATTTTTTTAATTGTTTATAAATAAGAATCATAAAGTTTTCAATTTAAATTGCATAAATTGCATTCATTTAAAGAAAAAAATATAAATATTCATTCATATTATCTAGCCAAATGTTATTATAGTTAATAGTTTTTTTTGGGGTTTTTTTTTAGTCCAAAAATGAATTAAATTTCTTTTTCGAAAGTATAAAGTGAAAATGCGATTAATAAATAAGTAAATATAATTTTAGTGTAGCAAAAAATTTTTGATTTGTATCACCAAAAAAACAAGTTGAAAATAGATTTAAATATCCCAAAAAAAAAAAAAAAAATTGAATAAAAATAAAACTTATTATAATAAAGCTTCAGTTTAATTTTATTAAAATTGGTAGGATTTATCCTCATATTTCTTGGACTATTATATTTAGTATATATATACTAAAAGTAAAACGTAATCAGTGATGATAAAATTTATATTTCTAAATATTCATACAAACCATTTTGTATATATATAAATAAAATATCACGCATTTAATTTTTTTAGTGACTTTAATTATTTAAATTATTAGAGTATATCGAATAATTTGTTTTTACATATATAAAATAAATTACAAAAAAAAAAAACATATATTCAGGTTTTTTTTTTATAAGCACTTTCAACATTTTTTTTATATATTCATTACAGAAATCATTAACCCATCCTATATTAATTTTTTATAGAATACACATTTTTCTATCTATACATACGCAATATATTCAAGGTAAATCTTTATTCCATTATATAAACAGAAAAAAATTAACACACAGAAATTTTATATATTTTAAGTAATCGACATTGAAAGACGAATTGATATTACATAAAAAAAAAAAACTCCAACATCCAAATGCAATCTAATGAATATTAATTTAATACTATTTCAAGTATAAATCAAAATGTTAATAATACATAATTTATTATTATGATCACATACAAACCCATATAGATATTATTTTGTAATTTGTTTTTAAACATATTCTCTACTAAAATATCCAAATATTATTATATTCATTTGATATGCTAATAACAAATAGATTATTAATTTGAAAAATTATTTCCCACCATAATAGAAGATTCATTCAAGGAGGACAATTCACAAAAAATGTTCGTATTGATGGTAAAGTGATTATTGTTACCGGTTGTAATACGGGAATTGGCAGAGAAACAGTTTATGAATTAGCAAAATGTGGTGCAGAAGTTCATATGGCATGTCGTAATGTTGAATCATGTGAAAAAACACGACAGGATATTATACAATTAACTGGTAATCGAAAAATTTATAATCGAGAATTGAATTTAGCATCATTTGAATCAATTAGGAAATTTACAAAAAAGTATGTAAGATAGAGATATTTTTTTATTTATTTAAAAACAATTTTATTTATTTCTTTTCTATTTACAGTTTTTTAAAGGATGAAAAACGTTTAGATATTCTAATAAATAATGCTGGTGTTATGGCAATGCCAAAACAATTAACAACCGATGGTTTTGAAATGCAATTTGGTGTTAATCATTTAGGACATTTTCTATTGACAAATTTACTATTGGACACACTGAAAGCATCGGCACCCAGTCGTATAATTGTTTTATCAAGTGTAGCCCATCATTTTGGTAAAATAAATACAGATGATTTGAATAGTGAACGTGCATATGATAAATTTCAAGCATATGCTCAAAGTAAATTGGCAAATGTATTATTTGTACGTGAATTATCAAAACGATTAGAAACGACTGGTGTTACGGTAAATGCTGTACATCCGGGCATTGTAAAAACAAACTTAGGTCGATATCTGCGCGGGAGTAATGTGAAACGTTCCATTAATCCAATGATACATTTTTTCTTTAAAACACCCCAATCGGGAGCACAAACAACATTAGCATTAGCATTAGATCCGGACATGGAAAATATTAATGGAAAATATTTTCGTGATTGTAAATTGGTTAGAGAAAGTCGTGGTGCCAAAAATGAAGATATGGCTAAATGGTTATGGGATATTAGTGAAAAATTGACAGGTTTAACTGCAAATGCTCATGCACAACTGCAGCAGCCAACCTCAACAATTCTTAATAATCGAATAGAAAATGACAATACCGAAATTAAATCTAAAACTAAATCCGATGGTGTAATAATGAATCATAGCGAAGAATCAAATAATACTAATAATACAAATTTAAAAAATAAACAAATAATCAATACAAAAACAATCGTGCAATCGTCATCGTCACCTGCTATTCAAACTGTATAAAATTGTATTTATTTATATTATTATTCATTTTGTTTTTTTTTTTGTTGAATTTTGTTTTTAAATAAATTAATATGTTTATATAACGAAAAATATTTAATTAGAATTAATATTTCTTAAAATTTTGTTACATTATTCACACTTAAAACAGTTATTCGGATTGAAACATTCAAAAATTGACTATTATCCGCGTGTCCTCCTTGGATGAATTATATAATTCATCCAAGGTGTCCTCATACCTTTTTATTATAAACACCAAAAAAAAAACAGTTAATTTGCATATAATAAAATATATATAAAATATAATATACATATAATGTGTTTGTACAAGTCCAAAAATTATAAAATACTATCCAAAAAAAAAAAGATTTAATTTAAATATAATTATATAATTAACCTTTTTAAATTATAGGGTACGAAACAAAAAAAAAAGTTAATTTCCCATTACTAAGCAATTTTATTTTGTTTCATTTGATTTTAGTATGAATTTTTAAGTGGTTGTCATATATTATACATATGTCAATACATAAAAAAAAACGTTTAATATAATAAATATTATTATTGTGCTGGGCTAATCAATCTAAGTGATAAAAAAAATGATATCTGAAGAAAATTCTTTATTTATAAATATATTAATATTTATTGGTTACGGTGTTTTGGCCCATGGTGTTTATAAGTAATATGTTTTTTCTTTTGATTAAATTAAATATATCCATTTTTATGATAAAAATATTTATATCACTAAGAATAATACTATAAATTTATTGAATTCTTTAATAGATTAGTTATTGAAAGACGAAAGATATGTCGTAATTTAATGACCGAAGATATGGTTATTGTAATAACTGATCCATTATCGGAAATTGGTAAACATTTGACATTACAATTGGCAAAACGTGGTGGTAAAATTATAATGGCATGTCCGATTACGGAGATGGCCAACGAAACATTAATTGATTTGAGAAAAGATTCAAAAAATGAAAATATCCATTTAATGGAATTAAATTTGAGTTCATTTCAATCAATTCGTAAATTTGTCAATGAATTTATGTTAATTGAAAATCGTTTAGATATTTTAATAAATAATACCGTCTATGAACAAATTTCACTGAATAACAGAAAAACTGAATACCTTTGTTGTGATATTGAAAATATTGATGGATCTTTGTTGGAAAAGCAAATGGTTATCAATTACTTTGGACCATTTTTATTAACATTATTATTATTAAATGTAATGTATCGATCAAAACCAAGTCGAATTGTTATGTTAACCGATCCATACTTTGAGTATGCAACGTTAAATAAAAAAAATATCAATTCAGAAATTATGGCAAATCAAAATAATGATCAGCAAAATAATAATAGTGTATTTAATTGTTATGGAAATAGCAGATTGGCTAATATTTTATTTACAAGAGAATTGGCGAAACGTTTAAAATTATCCGGTATTACAATAAATTCATTAAATTTATATTTCATAAAAATGGAATTTGCACATTATTTAATACGTTTATTTCCAACATTATTAATGTAATTATTTTGTATTTTATTTAATTATTATGTTAATTTTATATGTATATTTAATATTTATAATTAATCGCAATTTTAATGTTTCAAAAAGACGAATATTCAATTTTTTATCAAAAATTTCAACAAATTATTCAAAAAGTGGTGCTCAAAAAATTTTACATATTTCATTGGATTTGAATTTACAACTTATTTCCGGAATTTATTTCGAGTAAAATTGATTTTTATTATATATTATTAAATTATTAATTATATTAATTATATTTGTATTTTTCAATCGCATGTATAATTCACAGGGGATTTAATAGAGGACGATTATTTAAAAATAAAACGGTAAATGATGAGGAATTATCACAATTATTATTTGAAAAAACGGAGGAAATTGTTGGTTTCAAGTATTCGGACATAATTTTTGATAAGAATGTTAAAAGATACCTTGATTTTGAAGATCTTAAAAAATATTTGCCAAAAACTAAACACAATTTTAAAGTCTGATAAATTTATAAATAATATATAATTAAAATATACGATAATAAATATTAAAATATAGAGCTGAATGTTTTTAATAATATACTTTGTTTTTTTTTTGTTTTTGTAATAATAAAACGATATAAGAAAGTAAAAAAATTTAATTAATTTTGAAATATACTTTTTTCCCAAAAAGAAATGATATTTATATTTAAAATATCTACATCGCCTTTTAAACGATATTTTGATCAATAATTTTCTAAATTAAAATATAAAATTCAAATGAAAAAATATTTTCAATTCAAAAAATTATCTTTAAATAATAATTATCTTTGATAATAGATGATAGATAAAATTGAATTGAAAAGCTCTTCGTTCTTGTACGAAATAAAGAGAATTGTGTATTGGATAAAGAATTTTAACATCGTATATGTTGGCTGCCTGTTTAGTGTCGTTGCGGTCTATAATAATAGAATTAAAAGAGACTAGAATGATCGTGAGAGAAAAAATAGTAAGCCTTCATACAAATGTTTAGATGTATTAATTTGATAAATATCTCTCAAATTTTCCAAAAATGGCGATCGAAAATGCCAAATAAATCTCATAATTTTTTTTTAATAAAAAAAAAAAAATTACAAAAACAAAAAAAAAACGTAAACAAACAAAGTTATTGTGAAAAAGAAATTAAAATTAAATTTCAATATTATATTGTTCGTTAAAATTGAAATTATGAATCACATTAAATTTAATTAAATTATATTAAAATATATAGAAAATGTGCATAAAATTGTATTTAAAATTGTAATATTTAATTATAAATATTTTTTTCACAACATGGTAAATAGGGCCACCTAGTGAGTGTTGGTTGACTCCCGTACGCTATTCGTACCCCCAGCACCAGCGCCTCTAGTGTTTTTTGGTTGCATTTTGTATATGTACACGAATGCATAAGTAGTAATGCTGGCCTAAATTTTATATACATTTTCTATGGAGAATTCAAGCCACTGCTGTTCTAGTCTCTTTTAATTCTATTTCTATAATACAAAAATATTAATTTTGTTTTTATTTACTATTTTGTTTTGGAATTGGAAGTAATTGTTTTTTAGTTTTGTTGTTTTTTTTTCAATTGTTTTTGTGTTTTTGTTGTGAGGTGCTGGATTTGTTCACGGAATTGTTTCAAAAAAACAAAAACTAATTAATTAGTAAATAAATAAACTTAAAGTTGTGCGTTGTTATAATTATTTAATAGTAACGAATATGATTTCGATAGATAATGAAATTCCATGGCATGATAACTACATAGAAGTATTTCCAAAAATAGTAATTATAGATTGAATTTATGTTAATATATAATTCGTTGTCCCGTTCCACGGATAATCCCATTACCGGATTTTAAAACCAAATCCACAAAAAAACAATAAATAAATTAATCAAAATTCCAGGAATTACATGCTCATTTATATGGTTCATTGCCTGAAGATACATTAATAAGATTACATGGATTAAAATATGGTGCATGCAGTTCAACTAAACAGCGTGATTTATTTCAATATATAAATGCTTGTGATTCAGAGGATCAGTTAACAGCGTAATAAATTTAAATATAATAAACTTGGTTTGAGATTTTAATATTTAAATAATCATTTCTATTTTGTTTTTTTTTTTTTGACTACGTTAAAGGTGTTTTCAGAAATTTAAAATTGCCAATGATTTAATTGATAATCCAATTGCATTAGCTATTGCAACAGCTGAAACTATAAAGGAATTTGATTCTGATGGTGTTATGTATTTAGAATTACGTACAACACCTAAACAAACTCCATTTATGACCAAAATACAATATTTAGACACTGTACTAGCTGGCATAAGGTATAAAATATAAATTTTCATATATAAAATTAGCTTTATAATCAATT
Organism: Dilophus febrilis; assembly: GCA_958336335.1. Taxonomy (NCBI): domain Eukaryota; kingdom Metazoa; phylum Arthropoda; class Insecta; order Diptera; family Bibionidae; genus Dilophus; species Dilophus febrilis. The sequence goes on along the minus strand of OY284469.1, from coordinate 19,353,151 downwards.
CAATTCAATTCAATTAACAGTAATGCAACGGGTGAATGTAAAATAATGGTTAAATTATTAGTATCCATTGATCGATCAAAATCAGCTATTGAAGCAATGGAAAATGTTACCTTAGCGGGAAAATTACGATTAAAGTATCCCGATATCGTATTGGGAATTGATTTTTCCGGTGATCCTAAATGTGGTGAGTTTGAAACATTTACCGACGCATTATCTGCGGCAAAAAAATCAAATTTAAAACTTGCCGTGCATTGCGGTGAAATAGAGGGAAAAGATTCGGAAATATCTGCAATGTTAAAATTTGGTATCGATCGTATTGGTCATGGAACATTTATTAAAGGTATACATTCATTTATATCGTAGTAATATAATCTATCTATATATATATATATATATATATAGTATAGCAAATAGCAATACAAAATAATATAAATTTTATTATTAGGAGATAATTTAGATTTTGTGTACCATCAAAAAATACCAATGGAATGTTGTATATCAAGTAATATATTGTGTGGAACCGTAAAAACCGAAAGAGATCATCCTGTATTTACGCATTTTATACTTAATCATCCTGTTTGTATTTGTGTATGTATTTTAATTTATTTTTTTTTCATTGATAAATGATAATCTTGTACATTCATTTTGTATATTTTCTAAAAAAAAAAAAAATCAAAATGGAATAGACGGATGATGCTGGTGTTTTTAATACAAACCTTACTAAAGAGCTTACAATGTTTAATGCAATATCAAATGGTACTTTTATAAGAGCATATGAGGATGTAATAAAAGTTACATATACTGCAATTTCAGCTGCCTTTTGTAGTCCAAAGGAAAAAGAGACATTAACGGAAAAAGTACAGAAGCATCTCCGCGAAATAGAGGAACCTTACGAAGATATGATGAGTGAGTCTGATTCTAATTGAATGGCATATTTAATATTATTATTATTATTACTATTCATATAATTGAATAATTTTAAATGTATGTTTAAGAATTGAATTGAAATAAAAAATACAGATATAATGAATTTTTTTATTCTGTAAAATTAATCGTCCCTTTACTGCCAGAATCCTCAGATTAATTTTCAACATAGAAAATTTAAAGAAAAAAACTCCCCGCACAAAAAGAGTAATACAATTTTTCTGGTGGTCTGGTCGATATATAAATATAATAAAGTTATAATATAATAAATTTTTATTATAATTTTATAAATAAAAATATTTTGTTGTAATTTTATTATATCTATTATTATTATTGTTTTGTATGAAAAACATTCAATTATTATGTTTTATAAATAAATTACCAAAAAAAAAAAAAACTATTTCCACCAAATAATATAATATCTAATTGGTTGGTTGGTTTATGTAAATACTTTTGGTTTTTTTTTGTTTTTATTCTACAAATCACTAATTTTTATGTGTTTTTTTATACCATATAAATTATTAATTAATACCAATAATAATCAATCATTTAATATAATATATATATATATTTTTTTTTAAATTATATTATATAAAAAATATAAAATAAAATACATAAAAATTATAACAAAGCAATTTGCAAAAATTACTATAATTAAATAATAAAAATATTTGGTATTTTTTTATTTTTTTATATATATATATTAATAAATAAATAAAAAAAAACTATAAATTAATAATACATAAATTAAAGAAAACTAAAAAAATAAATCACAGATAAGGTTTTTTGTTACAAAAAAAATAAAAAATAATATTTATATGTAATTTGTATTTTGTTATATGATTTTTTTTCTTTTTATTTTACCTGGTTTTACTTTTCTTAAATTATTTAAAGTTTATTAAAATGGGAATTTATTTTATTGAAGAATACATATATATTTATTTTTATTCCTTTTGCGTTAGTAAAATTAAAAAAAAAATATATAAATATTTTTCTTTTTCTATAGTAGTATTTGTTATAGTAATAGCAAATCTTAAAAAAAAAAATCATTTATAATAAAATATAATATTCAATATATTTTACTTTTAAATTTCACAAAAATCATTAATAGTTTTTTTTTTTTTAATTATGGAAGAGTTATTAGTTTTTTGTTTCTTATTTGGTCCCAAAAAAAAAAAAAAAAGTAAAATAATTAGTTTTTGGTGTTTAATTTATTATAGTCAAGAGAAGTTAAATTTTAAATGGAAGTTTATTAGATTTGTACATTCTTTATGAAAAAATAAAATGGAATTATAATTTGATTATGTATTATTTGTTGTGCGTTTGTTTTATCATTAGTTTCCTCATCATCATTATCATCATCATACGGCAAATGATGAAATAATACATTTGTTTTTTTGTTTTTATATTCATTACCCTATTGTTGGTTTATTTGTAGGTCGGTTATAAAAATTAATTATTATATAAATTTAAATAATATAAAACTTAAAAAAAAAAGGGAAACTTAAATATATATATATATATATATATATATATATAATATAATATAATTAAAAATAAAAACAATATAATAAAATATTCTTAAGCATAGCAGCAAATATATGAAAAATAAAAATAATACTATTTATATGTTAATTTTCCTTATTTCCTTTTTTTTTTACTAAAAATATATAAAATTATTCGACAAAAATACTAAAAACGGAAAAACATTTAAAAAATATTATAATTAATGTATATATATATATATATAAAAATATACAATTTCTAAAAAAAAAAGCCAAATCAAATAAAACAATGTTTCAAACATATTAGAAATGGCAACTAAATTTTTTGTTTGTTTGATATTTATACATTATTTCTTCTATATATATGAAATATAATCGGTAAAATAAAAAATCTCCAACAATAAGAGATTTATTCAATAAAAAAAATTAATAATTTTATGTTTTAAAAATAAAAACATACACTTAACAACGGGACTATTTCACCATTTTTTTTTTTTAGCAAAGAACAATATTTTGTTGTTTTTTTTTGTAGCTATACTAAATTTGGAAATTATTTACCAAAACTACAAAATTCTACTTATTTATAATAAAGGATATGAACAATTTAATTTTTCATTTTTTTTTTCAAATAAAACGACTTTGGTTTAATGATAGGCATGTGATTTATGATGATGACGACGACCACGAAAAACCAAAGCAAATATTGAACGTATTCGCCACCAGCGGCTACGACGCCTTGTTGGTATTTTTTCAGCACTTGAACCAATGCTGAATGCCTGAATTATAATAATAATAATAATAATAATACATTTAAATTAACCCATCATAAAACCAATTTGATTTGAATATAAATATTAATTATCAAATAAGAAGTGTCAAAAATACTACTTACTCGTTGCTTTTTTCGTATTTCTCTTATTAACGTATGAAATACATCATCAATGTGATGGCGTAATGCAGCTGATGTTTCATAAAATGGACATCCAAATTGTTGTGCCAATTGTTTTCCTTCATCCGTTGATACCTATATCGATCGAAATTCAAAAATATGTTTTTAATATGTGATTAAAAAATACCTAATTAGTCTACGTCATTGTCATGATCGTCGTCTCTATATATACTTTCTAAACAATTATTTGTTAATTATTACAGGTATTTATTAAACAAATTATGATATTTCACTTATGTCATAAAAATTAATTACAAAAAACCAACAAAATCCCATTCAAAAAACCCTAATTGATCATATGACCAAAACGAAATGATATAAAAAAAAAAACCAAAAATTAACTTACCTTTCGCTGTGATTGTAAATCCATTTTATTGGCAATCAATACCAATGGTATATCTTCGGACATACGTACACGTGAAATTAAACGACGATATTCAACGGCCTCCTCAAAACTATGACGATCGGTAACCGAATAACAAATAATAAAACCTTCACCACAACGCATATATTGATCACGCATTGCGGTAAATTCCACTTGTCCAGCTGTATCTAAAATGTCTAGTAATGCACCTTCGCCATCGATTACCGCCTGTTGTTGATACGAATCCTCAATTGTTGGATCATGGTAATCCAAAAAACTACGTGTAACAAATTGTAATGTAACAGCTGCAATAAATGATTATAATAATTATAAAATTAAATAATTATAATACATATATAAATAAAATAATGAGAGAAAAACAAAAACCAATTAACACTAACCAGATTTTCCAACGCCACCATCACCCAAAATAACAATTTTATAAACTTTTATACCACGTCGTGTATTATTTTTTTGTCCATTGGTTCCCGATGATGATCCTTGTAAATTTACATTTTGTTGTTGTTGTTGTTGTTGTCTCAAATCACCATCACCATCGCCACCCCCACCGCCACCGCCACCACCAGCACAAGCATCATCACAGGATACATTAGATGTTTTACGTTTATTTTTTTTACGTGATGCACATCCAATCTTAAATCCATCATCATCATCATCACCGCCCATTATTATTATTTTTTTTTTGTTTGTTAGAAGATTCTTGAATTATTATTGTTTTTATTTATTTATTTTCAATACTCAAGTAACAATAAAATTAAGATTTTTCCAAAAAAAAAACAGAAAATTCGATTTATTTGTGTTATGGTAAAAATTGATTTTTCTTTTAATTCTATCTATAATGCGTTTTCTTTAATTATTATTCTTTTTATTTATAGAAAAAAAAGAAGAAGAAAATAGCAGCAAATTTGTGTATAATATAAAAGATGCGCAAGTCTCACAATTCACAAAAAAAAAAAAAAAATGGAAAGAAAAAGTAAAATCTTTTAAAAAAAAAAACTAGATTTTTTTTCTTAATTTTCTCCAGAAAACAAAACTTCTTTTTTCATTTTTGACATTCTTTTTTTTTATATTATTATATTTATTTATATAATTTCAAACAAATTAATTCCAATAATTAACATTTTTTTTTATTAAAAAAAAAAAAAAAATCACACAAAAAAAATTAATGATTTATTATTATTATTCTTGTTTTGTTTTACTTTTGGAATGAACGACTGATCTGATCACCACCAAGCACCAACACTACTACTTAAGTACTTACTAAATGTGTAGTGACAAAGGGACTGAACTGAAGAGTGAAGAAACAAAAAGAAGAAAAAGATAACTTTATAAAACACGTACGCACACACACCAATTGAAAAAAAAATAAAATCAAAGAAAATGATTTTTGCAAGAATTTTCAAGGACTTGAAAATATTAATGCATGCATATACCGAAAATCCGCTCGGCAAATCGAATCGAATATTATACGACAGGCCGAAATGTTATTCGTATTTCATTTTTCTTTTGATATATTGCTTTACATTTTATAGGTTTTTTTTTAAATTTGGTTTTTATTTATAATATATTTACTAAAATTTTATCAGAATATATTTGTGATAAATCGAAAAATACAATCGATGAAATTTCAGATTTTTTAAGCTTTTTTTGTAAAAATTAATTAATTTCTTATTTCTCGTTTTTCTGCCAGTGGAAAATTAATGTTTGGCGGTAAGAAAATCTTTAGAAAGTATTTTAAATAGTTTCTTTAATAAGATTCTTATTGAATTAAATTAATAAATCTTATTTATGTGATGGAAAATTGTGTTAGAAAATTGTCAGAGTTTTTTGCCCATTAGATTATAAATTCCAGGTTCGCATAATATTTATTAATTAAATTTATTAATAATATAAAAATATATAATAATAATAATAAAAAAATAATGCATTTGTTTAATTATCACTATACTATATATAACATTACAATTTTACAAATATTATTAACTTCTTTTGTGGCCTTTTTAATTAAAATTAATTATTATTATTATTATATTACGATTTTTTATTTAGTCTATATTATTATTTAATTATTATATTAAGTATTTCTTAGAATTATAAAAAAAAATATTCAATATTTAGATTTTGATTAACTTCTTTCTATATAGATTTATTATTACGTATTATTTGTTCGCTGAATAATTAAATTCTTAATGTATAAATGCAATATGAATATATATATTAAATGCATTGTTGAAAATTTGATATTTATATAATAAAAATATAAATTTATATAAGATAAAATGCATAATAAAAAGTATTTAAAATCAAAAACGAAAATATATACAGCCCAGATAGGGTTATAAAAATTTTAGTTTTATTATATATTTTTTTGGAATGATTTATTGATTTCAATTTTATTACATATATATATCTTTTATTTTTCGATTTATACTTAAATTCTTATATATATGTATATATATATATATATATAACCGCAATGGTAATGCCAATATATAACAATATGGAATATATATTTGCAATATAATAAAATATTTATCAGACTATAAAAAATTATTAAATATTATTAGATATGCCTATATATAATAAATTGTTTTTGTGAATTAACTTAACTTATATATATATATATATGAATATGATGGTATCAAATTCGATTAGTTTCGATTTTATATATTTAAATATAAATTTTATAGTTTTTTTTTTTTTAAATATAAAAGTGAAATTAAAAATTTTAATTATTTACTGAGCGGATCGTCTCTTTATATATATGAATATGTATATTCCGATGTTTTTTTTATTGTTAAAACTTTAAGCATTTAAAAAGTTTCTATATATTTATTTTGAACCAAAAAAAAATTTTTATTGATTATATATATCGTTTAAATATTCTTGAATATATATTTTGATTGTATAACGGATTTCACACACTACCGCATATAAATCCCACAGAGATTATTAGAAATTTCTCTTTTTGTTTCCAACCCGAAGCAATTTAATTCAAATTTGAATTTTAAAGTTTCTAAAGAAAAATGGAAGCACCTTTGAGTTTGTTTTATGATTCTAATCGCATACTACCGCACAAATCTCCAACATTGTTATTTGAGAATCTTATGATACATTGATTGGTGATAAATTTAACCCTCTTTCTTTTTTCCACCATTCGGCGGACACACGTACGTACTTTCTGTTCTATGCGAGTGTTAAATTATTATTATTATTATTTCCAATAAAAATCGATTAATTTTATTAGTTTTTCGTCTATGTTTTACCAAAAAAAACTTCTTTTTTTGCATATATTTACAATACTGACATTAATCAAAATAAAATAAACCGATAAAATTCGATTTTATTAGTTATATAATAATATATAAATTGTGACCTTGCATTCAGACACATAAAATGGATTTTTAATCCAATTATTAATAAATTATTTATGATGTTAATAACAGGCGAGGAGAGGAATAGGTCATAATATTCATGGTTAATATAATTTGCATATAATAAAAATTAATGGCCTTGTCTTAATGAATTTTTTCCATTGATTTACAAAATTATATTTATGGGAATTCAATAAAGGAAAAGATGTTTTTTAAGATCCTTTTTTTACTTCATTATATAGACGATTTATGCAAGCTCAACATATATATGGACTCACTTTATACTTTATTGCATATCTATAACTATTTTAAAGGCAAAAATGTGTCAAATTAAATTTGTATATCAACTCATCATCATATAAAAAATAGTAATATAAAAATGCAAACGAATAAAAAGGGATGTATTTAATACGAAATTTTGTATATATAAATTGTATAATTGACGTGATGATAAATTGTTTTTACATTTATTTATATTATTATAAAGTATATGATATATAAAAAATATATAAACTTATTTTTATTTTTCAATATATTGAAATGACATAGCAAAACATTTACGGTTTGTTATCGAATTCGTTTTTAATATTGTTTTTTTAAACTAAATATAAAAGAAAAAGAAATTATATATGATATAGGAATTTTTTTTTGTATATAGATTTTGTTTATTTATAAATAAAGGATATAATGGAATTTATCTGTAAAAAATTCTTTATTTATTTGTCTATAATATGCGGCAAAACGGCTATAGTTGTGCAAAATATACATTATAAATGTATAAATATATAAAGGTTTTTTTTTAATTTTAATTTGTTGTGGTATATTGAGATGAATATACGATGTGCGATTATCAATAAATCCTTATATATTAAATAATTTTTTATAAAATATATATATAAATAAGTATAAAAAAATTTAATATAATTTTTTTTATTGAATATTTTTTAATCTTATCTTATTGCGTAAAATAAATACTTATAAAACATTTATAAATATCGCTACTGGATTTATATATACAATATAGTTAAAGTGTTATTTTTAGTTAAAATATAAAATATATTTTTTTAATGACCAACAACAATATATTAATTTATATAGCGTGAATAAAAATGTTTTATGATTTTATTATATAAATCAAATTTGTTAATATTGTTTTTTTTTTTTTAATTTTAACTTTATATTGTTTATAAAAACTATATATAACAATATAATATCGTTAAAAAATGTTTATTAATGACATAAAATATAATAAAAATCTATATCATGATGTTTTTTAACAGCATCAATTATATGATATTCTTATATTTTTCTCAAAAATCAGGACAAGTAACTTTAATACCATAAAAAATCCGCAACCCCTTCCGCATTTCACTACACATCGCCACCTCCGTATCACCCTCCACTCTAAAAGGTATTATATTAAAAAATAAAACGCTTTGAGAACGCACCAGATCTTGATAATCTTCGAACGAGAAATTTATATTTTTTTGATTATATTTGAATTTATAGGATGGTTAAGAAATCTCATATATAGTGGTCTTGCTGACGAAATTTGATAAAAAGAACAGGAAACAATTATAATTTTAATACCAATTATATTTACATTGATGATGAATTTATTTATTAATATAAACAAAACATTTCTAGCTATTTTTAACAAATATTTTATTTAAATAGAATATTTATATAATAAACTTAATAATAATAATAATAATGCGTTTATAAAATTTTATTAATTTTCCAAGAACAACAATTTTTTAAATATATATAAATTACAAATTCATATACTTACTTCTGCGCGCCTACAACCTACAATTGGTTTTGGCGTCCATTAACAGCCTCCTCCAACCGGACCTATTTACCGCCAACGTCCGCCAGCCGGAAACGCCGAGGGCCCGAAGGTCCACTTCTACTTCATCTTTCCACCTACCCCGCGGTCTTCCTACACTCCTAGATCCGCCCGGCTTACTGTCCAGCATTTTTGACGGTATACGATCGCCATCCATTCGTACCACATGACCAAACCACCTCAGGCGACCAATCTTAATGCACCGAACGATGTCGGGTTCGGTATATAGTTTATATAGCTCGAACTCGAACCGCCTACGCCACCATCCCCTTTCCTTTGTCGGTCCAAAGATGAGGCGTAGTATTTTCTTTTCGAACCCTCCAAGTCGCCGTTCGGTGGCCTGTGTCATGCACCACGTTTCAGAACCGTAGGTCACAATTGGTCGAATCAGTGTTTGATATAGCTTTAGTTTTAATGTTTTACTCAATGTCTTCGAGAAGAACATCTTTCGTAAACCGTAAAAGGCCTTGTTTCCCGAAGCAATCCGGGATTGAACCTCCTCCGCTATATCGTTTTCGCTGTTTATGCTGCTTCCAAGGTAGCTAAACCTGTCCGCAGTTTCATATTTGTTCTGACCAATTGCTACGCTTTGCAATTGCTACAAATTCATATAACAAAAAAGATTTAATACACACATCAATATATATGTAAGTATAATATATATAAAATATGTAATAAATTAAATTAAAAAAATTAAATATACTCGTTTTACTTATATTATATTATTATTATTATTATTAAAAAAGGTTTAACACACACACATAATAATAATAATAATTATAATAATAATAATAATAAAATAATATTCAAATCAAAATTTATGCGATGAAAACTAATAAATTAAAATTTTTATTTTTAAGTCAATTCGTCGGGGGTCATTTGATTTAAAAGACCTTTAAGAACACGTACAAATATGATTAAAAACATTTTTTTTCTTTTGTTGCAAAAAAAAAAATTATAATATATATATAAATATTCATAGGCCTCATTGTATATTGTATATTTATTAATTTTTATTTTTAATGCATTTGTTGTAAATATATATATATATACAAAATGTGATGATTTAAAATATTATTATTATTATATTAGACCGGTTCATAAATTAAGAATATATATCCTGAGAATATGTTCAAAATCTAATCATTAAATGTTAATTTTGATCTTATCTAGAACTATAATTTTTGCTTACAACCGATGATTGGTTTTAGCGCTCGACATCTGCAAGTCTTCCGTTGTTGGTTTTATAATTTGTTGCCTGTTTACATGGTTTGTAATTCGCCGGGCACGACAAACCAAACAAAGGAATATATGCAATTCTTGCGAATGAAGAAATATTCTGAATGGGTCTATAATTTATAAGCAAAAATACATGATGTGTAACTATATATTTTTATTTTACAAACATGAACTATAAAATGTGCATATACAAACGTTAATTACAGTTTATGCAACGTTAAATTGAAACTTTATCCGAAATTGAAAAATGTGGAAAATCGTCTCGAAGCAATATATATTTCTATTTCAAACTCTTTCGCTGTCACTCATCTGAATTAATATATAATATATGATAATAAATAAAATTGATTTTCTTATATAGAGAATTTTCATGAATTCTACAAATTAAGAAATATATTTATTTCTATATAATGTTACGTATAAGTTGTACTGTCTGTAAATGCATTCTCTATTATAACTTTCTTATTTTATAAATAAACAACATCATCATCATAATGCATCTTTTATTTATGTATACATATTTGATGATGTTATACATTAAATTTATGTGTACTTATACCGTATATGCGATTTTGTAGTATAGAGATATTCGTCATCTCGTCAATATTATTTATTTTTTTTTACCATATATTTTCCAATTTTTTAAAATATATATATTTATGAAATATTCGCAGATTTAAACAATATTATTATTATTATTATTAATATTTTGTATGTGTGCGTGTTTGTATAATACAATGTTTATTTTTTTATGTTCTTCATTTATTATTATTATTATTATTATTATTAGTTTTATGAAATTATAATATAATGCATGGATATATACAAAAATAATGTTTTTTAATTTAAATTAATTGCAATTACGAATAATACATCAATCGCAACTCATTAAATAAGATCAAATAAATATAAAAATGTGCAATAAAACAAATAAACTTAATTTGTTTTTTATTTTATTTATTATTTTCATCATTTTATCACGCATTTATTTTTCAAATTAACGTTAAACATTTTGGATTTATAAACGTTTACAAAACTTTTATTTATAAAAAATAAACCTTAAGTCACTTAACTATAAATTTCTCTATATATGCAGTTTCATTCTATTTTATACGTAGATGAAAATTTCTCCCAGAAATCTAATTAATGTCTTCATAATTTTCCTCCGTATAATAACAATTTTTCTTCGTAACAACAACGCACATAATAAATAATATTAATATATATAATAAATATATTTCCCGAATAGAAAACCTGAAATTTTTTTTTTTAATTTCCTGAACATAACATAAAAAATCGAAAGTCAGATCATCTGATATATATTTAAAGTGATCATCAACGTATATATATACATTTGAAACGCAGATTCTAAATCGCTATACATGTATATAAATGTTATATGTTTGGAATGGAAGTTGGCAATTAATTTACCAAAATTACGAAATATAGCAATAAAATTAAAAAAAAATAATGCGTTAATCCGCAATCAATATATTATATGGTGTATAATAAAATTTCGGTATATATAAAAATTCATAAATAATTTTAATATATATACTTTTTATAGCGATTTAAGTTTATTTCAGAGTTTATTGATTTTATGGTATTGATGATATGATATATATGTATATTATAAAGAATAAAAGAAAGACAACTAATATTTGTGTACCCAGTCAACCGAAAATTCATTCACAGATTGCATTCAAATAGCACAATATCGAGAAACTGATATTGAATGATTGAGATGACTGTTTCAGAATGCATTAAGATTTTTTGCATTGGTCATTTCCGCTTTTATATATAGAAGATGCCTTTGATAAATTCTGAAACGTTTCTTTGGAATATATACATTCAAAACACCTTCGTTTGAGAATGCATTTATAGAAGCAGCAGGTCTTTTTATATTTATTATACTTATATTCATTTTCCCTGACTGGGAATAAATGAAAAAAAAATCAGATATGAATGCACTGATTTATGTATATAATAAACAAAATATTTTTCCAATTATAATTTAATATACAATATATAATAATATTTAAGCTGTTTATGATGAATAATATATATATTCATCATATCAATTTTCATTTTGTATAAGCACGCATAATATATATAATTAATATTTTATCGTTTCTATATATACAATTATTGTATAATTATAATTATTGTATTATTACAAATATTAATTGAATATAATAATTAATTAATTTTTTCTGTGGTAACAAAATATATATAATCGATTACCGACCGCGTGTATTTATATATATTGCATTACCTTTTATTGATATATTATTTATTTATATATAATTTGAAAATATATTCTTATATAATCTTCACTTTGTCCTTTTTTGCTTTATTTATTTGCGATGTCCTTATAATAAATGCTCTTACAATTATATATCCTATTTCATTTGTATATATATATAATATACGATAAACATTTCGATTTCAATTATTTTTGAAAGTAAATTGATAAATACAAACAAATATATAAATAAATACTTTGAGTTGATTTATAAATAATAAGAATTTTTCTTTTGAATGGATTAAATTTATACGTTTCATCAACCGCAATATAATAATATATATATGCGCTTTTATATTATATATAAATATATATAGAATATGGTATTATTACGACAAATTACATTTATATATATATGTTTTGTATACATAATATATGGACAAATGGACATACAAATAAGAAAATGTTTTTCCTTTATATATAAATATATATAGATTTTGTTCACATTACCACATATCCTTTTTGTACTAAAATAAATAAATGGAAAATCTTAAGAAATATAATAAAATCTCTCTCAATAACAATATATATTTTGTATCCTTTTATATATTTTTATAAGAGGTAAAAATAATACATTTGAAAATGCAATAATAAATATAAAAGAAAATAAAATGTTTTCTATTTATAACAATTTAAAAATTTTACGATTTTAAAAAGTTTGTATACATTTTTTCTTTTAATTGTTGGCAATTTTGTGGCCAAATTTTGATATACAACATTTTTATCGTAATTTTATTTTTAGTCAAATTTCATTGTGGATTAGTTTTACGGTGTTCGACAATAGAATTTTCTGTTGTTGGTTTCATATTTTTTTTTTTTTGCTTTTTTATACGGTGTCGGTAATTAGATAAAATACCATGGGAATGGCAAAATCTCTGCGATCTCTGCGGGTGAAAATTATAATAAATTATAAAATAAATGTAAATAACCGCAAAAACACAAAATTATTTTTTATCTTCCAAACAATTTGAAACAACGTAAGACTTTGAAATTAGAAATTGTAAGAATTTTAGATTGGAGTTTATTATTTATTAAGTAAACAGAGGGTTATTTATTTAAGATAAAAAGATATTATATAGATAAAAAAATATAAATCATAATGAAAATATTCCTTCCTATATATACTAGAAAATAAGATATTCAAGAAACGTACATATATAAAAATAGAATTTATCTACAACTAAATACATTTTTGATCAATTAAAAAAATCAATCATAAAAATCTTAAATTTAATATATATATATATTAATTTCCTTTAATTATCAAACAAAATTTATTTTAAGATAATACATCGCAATTTGAATTTCCAATGAAAATGAAAATTACTTAAAATGAGTGTAATAATAACAAAAAAGAAAAAAAAAACCTAATCTCTAAATATATATATATAACAACAACAATAATAATAATAATGCAATAAAAAGTGAACAACAATATAATAGAAAGATATAGATACATATATGCAATTATACATAAAAACGTAAATGTATATAACAATAAAATGAATATATATATATATATATATGTTCATTGGAAAGAATTTTATTATCAAACCATACCCTAAAGTTCACATAGTTTAAATGTTCTATTTAGATATATATACATATAATCATTGTATTGTATATATAAAACTATATATATATATATATATATACAACAATGTGTCTATAATCCATATATATCTATTCATTTATGGTTAAATTAATAGGTGATGTTACGATGAAGTTTCTATCATTTACGTATCTATATATGTATATATAACACTAAATTCAATATATAATTAAGTTATCTCATTATATTGTATTATAACAATTATATCTTTATGTTATAAAACATTTGTGTGTTAAACATATATATTATATTATGTTGAGATCATCATCGCGCGTATCCCATTTTTTATATTTAAACACGGAAATAAAAATTATAATCAATCTTATTTCACATTATATATACATTGTTGATAGATACAATATTTAATTATTTATTGATTTGTTATTTATAGTTTCACATCGCATATATACATATACAATACAAATAAAAATACATTGAACAGAAAAATATAAATTATATTTTGTATATAAAAATCTATTTGTATATATATGAAATTTAATATGCTTGAATTCGATTGCAAAATATATGTATATTTTTTTTTTTATATTGATTGTTTTTAATTAATTATTACAATGTTTTGATGTTATATAGAATATATAATGTACGAGTATTGTTATAAGGTAACAGCAATTTTGTGATGATATTAATATAGAATTTAACATTTATATACAGTAAAATCTCTAGTATATGGAATTTATTTAAAACATATAATTGTTAATGTTGAAGTTTTTTTTATAAATTATGTGGTTATCAGGTCGTAACTCAAAAATCAATGGATGAATCTAGCTGGACACTCATAAACCAATGGATTTATCTAGCTGAAAATTTGCATACTTATAGATTAAGGGGCGCTAAATCTGATTATCTTGGTTTCAGCCAGATTCATCTATTTGAGTTATGGCGGTTATCAGGCCATAACATATAACAGCGATTTTCCAAACTAACTACTATCTTTTGAAAATCAAAGTTACACAACAAAATTTCAATAACAAAATCTATATAAAACGAATAATTGTTTTCATTATGGATTTGCAAAGTGAAGTTCTACCAGTTCGACTAAACGGAAATCTCGCCAATTTTTAGTTTTACCTCACATTAAACAAATAAATAAATAATGTTAATGTCATCTCTTCAATATAAAATAGTTGAATTTATATACCATTTCTTTATATGTACAAACGTTTATATGTATAAATTTTTAAAAACCAAACAAAACCCCACAATTTGTTTTAGATTTTTAATTGAAATTTTTAATCGATTGTTTTCCTATATATACCATATACTGCAATAGAAAATCGCATGTTTAAAAATATAACCGATAAATAATTTCGAATTATTAGGGGGATAAAAATTTATTTATATATATTATTATATTGAAGGGTGTGGATTCCACTTATGCGATATAGTCTGCAAAATGTATGTATATTTTTTCAATTGATAAATAATTATAATGCGTCGCAATGGAAAAAATATAGAATGATAATCAAAAATAATGATTAATCTATAAAATCTTTATATTATATACATGTTAATTATTTTGTTAAATTTTTAAATATATTGTCAAAAAATTTAATTTATTTATACATTTTACACTTTATTGTATAGAGTTATATTAATTTTATTAATTTTATTATTATCAAGATCAATTAGAATTTTCTTATAGAGTTTATTTTTATTATAATAAATTATTATTTTAAAATGTTTTATATAAATCCTTCAGCATTTAATATTCATGATACATATATAAATGTTTTTATAAAAACAAAATTTATAATCGTTTAATGATCAACTACTGTTTCAATTCAACAAATCTGAATTTAAATTAAATGCAATAAAATAAACATTTATATAGAGAAGTTTTTTTGTTGTATATCTATAAGACAACTGCTGCTATACTCGATAAAGTATATATAAAATTATAACTTGAATGAGAATTTACAATAAAAAAAAATCTTATTCATTTGTACATTTGCGTATCATCTTTTATAAAAGCAAAATTTACATCGACAACTTATTTGTCATAAAATTTATATATATACAAATATATGGTAATTAAAATATTTAATTTAATAGTTTATAATTTTAATGTCATTTGAATATTTTGTATATTTTTCTTCTTGTGAATTTTTTACATTTATGTTTATTAATAATGCATTCATCTTATATATGTATATAAATATGTATACAGACACAATTATTTAAGATCATTATTTTATTACTTTATACGAATCAGATTTATTTATTTATAATTTTATATGACATTTTCGTTATATTAAATTTATATATATATATTAATTTGTGAATGTATTTAAAGTATATGCTGTTAAACATTTGGTTATTTTCGCTAAACCAAAAAAGAAAAATATAAAATATATATATGCATATTTATATAATAAAATATATATAAATTTTATTGCGCGAATTCTTTTCACGCGTTCGACTTTGAAAATTAATATAATTTTTATTATATTAAAAAAATAAAAAAAAATAAATAAAACAGAAGACATTGTTGATGATATTTTAATAGATTCTTATACATTAATAATGCAATATTTTATAATAAATGCATAATTCATATTAAAAAAAAAACACAAAACAAATTTTTTTTTGTTTTTTGCTTTTGATGTTATACATATTAGATATATTATATTTTAACACAAATATAAGATACAATTTTTTCTTTAAAATGCATTCGAAAATATATATATTATATTGACAGCTCTAAACTGTATATGTATGATATACAAAATAATAAAATAATAACACCCAAAAATCATTTTAATATTTTCTTAGAATATATCATATTAACGTATATTCCAGACAGGATTTAGAAGTAATAAAAAGTATATTTTTTTTGTTTTTCATTTTATGAAAATAATAAAATTTGATTAATATAATATATAAATAAATACAAAATGTTTAATTATATATATTTATATATAATGGAATTAAAAATGATTTAATATTATATAAAAAGAGAGATCTAAAAATATATTATAGAGAGTATATCTTAAAAATATATAGATAATATATAATCATGTGGGGAAAAGATTATATTATACATTGTTGAATTGCTGTAAATTATAAAAAAATATTGTTTTTTTTTAAGTATTTACTAATACCAGGTGCAGTATAGCGATTATAATTACCATCGTATAATAACCAAATGATTTTAATGTGTCCTAAACTCGATTAACCTTTCTATGACTTTATCATATCCGCATCCGATTGATGCGATGCGGATTCGGATTCGCATGCGGACTTGAATGCGGATTGCGTACTTGGTTTTTCAAAAAAATTGAATTCATCAAAATCTTGTAAGGTTATCGATATCGGATCAAAAATGTGGAAATGGGCGCTTCACAATATACGCTCCCTTGTAAATAAATTTGTTTTATCCTAATATAATTTTCCGGAAAATTCAATTTTCCAAATCATATTTTTTCTTTAATTATATCATTTTCTTTTAATAAATACTCAATCAAACTCAATTTGAATAGAAAAAAATTTGTATATCGATGCGTTTTCGTTTAAAAACCTGATGTTTTGAAAGGAATTTTCGAAAAAAAAAATTGTAATTTTCAATGTAACTAATGTATTTTTATATATCTACCATACGAATTTTTCCATTTAAATCTTCAAATGTTCTGTTTGTTATTCATTTTAATGATTATAATAATTCAGAATTCATAATGTAAATAAAATTTCATCCTATATATTAGATAGATGTTCATTGAAAGTTTTGCTTTTTTATTAATAGTTTTCAATTATAGTCAAGTAAGGAAATCACGGGCTTACGGCGATAGAATTTCAAGGTTTCACGAGCGCTAAACCTATTCTTCCCTTGTAATGAACCGTAAAAAATTCAATTATAGTACAGAACATCCTCTTTTGAACATCTCTATTTGATTAAATTGTTATCCAGTTTCAAAATTTAGACTTCTAAAATCTAATTAAATTAGTAAATATTCATTTTTCTAAAAGCAACATTTTTATTTAATGTATTTTTTTGCGGTTTAATATTGATTTAATGAATATATCTAAAATGCATAATTTATGAATGATTGTATAAATATACTTTTTCTTAATAAAAAATCATTATTTACGCAATTATACAAATGCATTATACGCGCAAACAAATCCATGTGACTTATTATACCATTTTTAATAAATTAATATACGGAAATTAAGTATATATATAACAATATAAATATAATACATACTAATAATTTGTTGTAAAAGCATATACAACAAAGTTACAATTCTTATATATACCAATAACACGCAGATGAAATTATTTGAAATTTCTTCTTTTCCATAAATATATACCTTAAAATATAATAATAATATGTAATATATAAATTGAATACATTTAATATTTACATTTGTTTTGTTTCAATTGTTCATTTTGTGTATATTTACATTTCTATATATACATATAATATTATATGTAAGAAGAAAAAAGAAAAAAATTGTATTTGTAAACGCGTATATTTGATCTATATAAATTATATATATACATGATGTATATTTAAAAGAAAATTTATTATTATTATTTCCATCATCTTATATATGCATATATTGTGTGTATAAATAGTAAACAGAATTTTTTCATATGGATATGGATGTGAGTGTGTGTACAATTTTAGATTTCTTTGAAAAACAATTAAAATTTGATCATAAAATATTCGGTTTCTTTTGAACTTTATTTTTTCTTCTTCTTTATATAAATACCCCATATAATACAATATTTATATACATATATTTACAATTTCATATACGTCGTCGTAGTGTTTCGATATGGAACAATTTTTTTGTGTTTTTTCGCTTAAAAAAAAGTCAATTCATTTTTTTCTCTTTTAATATTAAAAATTTACTATAAATTTCACGCTTTTATATGTTATTTTTTAATACATTTTTAATAATAATAAATTTATATATTAAATAAAATTATAGAGTAATAAGATTTTTATATGTATTTTATAAACCAAAGAAGAAAAAATATATTTTAAATTTAAATTTTAATGTAAATTAAAATGCACTTAATTAATATATTTATTTTATTTAAATATGTTATTTATTATATGATTTTTTTATACACCTGTTGATCATAAAAAAAAACGTTTGTTATGACAAAATTGATGGAACATACGATTTTTTTAAAATATGGAGAAAAATTCCGAAAAAAAAACATTTAATTTCTAATGAATTTTGAATAATATATTAATAATTATATTGTGATTCCCCCCCGCATCATCAATATTTGTTTATTATATTGTAATATATAATTCAATAGAATAATTATGTTATACCAGATATATACAATTAAATTTTTCCTATTCTTTAGAAAAACAAAATTAATGAAATATTATATTATTTCTACAATGAATATTTAAATAATAATAAAATTATTCATATGATATATTCACACTATATTTCTGATGCTATTAAAATTATAATAATAATATTGTACATAATTTATCATCCGGTCGTGAATGTTTTTTTTTTATTATAATATACCTTGCAAAAAAAAAAAAGAAAAGAAAAGATCAACGACATATGAACAAAACAGAAAAACATGAATGATAGTATGTATATATATAGTGCGATAAATATATATATGTATTTATGTAAATATGTATAAAAAAGATAATATCTATTATGTATTGATAAACTGCTATTCAATATATATGCAAAAAAAAAAAAGAAAAAAAAAGTGAAATATATATCATTAGAAACAATTAATTTAAAAACCAATATTCTACAAAGATCTTAAATAAAGAATTTCTGACTAAATATATATAAATATATATAGAATTTGTGTTGTAATATCCATAAAATATATATACAAACAAATAAACTATATTTATATACGTATATTAACAAAAAAAACCCCTTTCGATATATATACTAAATATTCGGTTTGTTTATATATCTATTTAATATATATCTATATATATATATACAATATTCATTTTCATTTATATATATATATAAAACATTTATATATAAACGATGTAATTTATTGCTTTTACAGAAGTAGATATAATGAGTACATTGATTAATGATTCACGAGATGAATTACATCTCATCAGTTGTATATATTTATTTATATATTTCATATATTAATACTCTAATATATATAAATACAAAATACCTAAATATAAAATTTTATATATATATATTTGTATTTAAATATATGTTGTTTTATATATATATTTATAATATATTATATATATATTGAATACAAAATTATATTAAATTGTATATATATGTATATCGCATCTCTATATATGTACGTATAAAAAATAACGTCAAATAAATAGATGATGTTAACACATTTAAAATGAAATACAAGAACAAATATTTAATTAATTTTATACTTTTTGTTTTTATTTATTTTTTTATGAAACTTGCAGAATAATTGAAAAAAAGGTACATATTTACGAAGTATATACAAACCAAATATAAATATAATATAAAAAAGTTTTGTATTATTTATTGGTATTTATCCGCATGCATAGCTCACAATTTTCAATTTTCATTTTGTAATATATATATATATATATATTGCAGATTTTGTATATTAGTTTCATTTTTTTTATATATATCATTTTCTTTTTATATCGTTTAATTTGTAATTGCGTGAGTTTCGGTAAATTTTAATATTCATAGACATTTATTCACTTCTATTTTAATCAAATCAACAAAATATGATTTAAAATCCGAAAAAAAATCATCTTATTCACATAATACTTTTATTCGGAAATGATTTATATTTTTCTTTATGCGAAATTCTATTTAATTTTTTATAGGTAATTTTTTCTATAATTTTCTAAGGAAATTCTGTATAATTTTCTAGGGCAATTTGGTATAAGTTTCTAACGAAAATTCTGTATAATTTACTAAAGAAACTGTGTATAATTTTCATGAAGAAATTCTGTATAATTTTCTTAAGGAAATTCTGTATAATTTTCTTAAGGAAATTCTGTATAATTTTCTTAAGGAAATTCTGTATAATTTTCTTAAGGAAATTCTCTATAATTTTCTTAAGGAAATTCTCTATAATTTTCTTAAGGAAATTCTCTATAATTTTCTTAAGGAAATTCTCTATAATTTTCTTAAGGAAATTCTCTATAATTTTCTTAAGGAAATTCTCTATAATTTTCTTAAGGAAATTCTCTATAATTTTCTTAAGGAAATTCTCTATAATTTATTTAAGGAAATTGTGTATAATTTGCTAAAGGAATTTGTGTATAATTTGCTAAAGGAAATTCTCTATTATTTACTAAAGAAAATTCCGTTTAATTTTCTAAGGAACTCTCTTTAATTTTCCAAAGCAATTCTGCATAATATATTAAAGAAAATTGTGTATTATTTACTTCAGCCAATTCTGCATAATTTGTTTAAGGAAATTCTCTATAATATTAAATAAGGAAATGCTCTATAATTTTCCAAAGCAATTCTGAATAACGATATTTCGGAAATTCTGTATAATTTGCTAAAGGAAATTCTCTAGAATCTAAAACAATTATGTATAATTAATTAAAGGAAATTGTGTATAGTTTACTTAAGGAAATTCTCAGAACAGGAGGAATTCTGCATTAATATTAAGGAAAATCAGAAGTCTATATTTATTAAAAAACAAATCAATTTTTGTCTTATATTAAAAGATCTGAGATATCTATAAATTATGAATTAAATACAAAATATTTTATTAATACATATATATAGAGAAGAAGATAAAATTTTCATTTTTCTATATACCATATAGTAGATGATGCGAAGGCGGAGCTTTCTGATTGAAAATTTTATTATTTTTTCTTTTTTTGATATCAAACAAATAATCTATATATAATATATGTATTGTTTTATATTGGCATATATTTAATTGGTTAAATTTATTTAATCCACATATAGCCGCCACCACACCACATTCGTTTTATATCATCTCTATATATATATACCAATATTCAATTCATTATTTAATCGTTTTTATGTTAAATACATTATTGAGTAAAAAAAACAAAATAGTAAAAATAAACGGTACACACTCATCAATATACCAGCATTAAATATATATAAATAACAATCTTTTATTTTATATATATCGCGTTTTATTTCATTGTTGTTCGTATCTCTTAAATCTATAAAAAATATAATATATTAAAAACACAACAAAAAAATAAAACATTAAATTAATATTATTTGAATGTGTTTATATATATAGATATAAAAACGTGTATTTCTTTTTTTTTATACATGTATTATACCTGTGTTAAACATTGTTATTATATGCGTTCACCTTAAATATACGTATAGATATTAAT
The DNA here is from genome assembly GCA_958336335.1 of Dilophus febrilis. NCBI lineage: Eukaryota > Metazoa > Arthropoda > Insecta > Diptera > Bibionidae > Dilophus > Dilophus febrilis. The sequence continues at coordinate 19,330,679 of OY284469.1, read as the reverse complement.
AATAATAATAAAATAATCAACGCACGATTGTATTTATATATTGATAAATTACATTTTGAAGATAATAATGAATGAAAACAAAACAGAACGTCCCATAAAATTTATTATAAATGTATTGAAAATTTGTATATAGAAAATCCCCACGATTTTATATGCATATACAATCTATATGGGATACATTCAAATGTATATGATGTAAATTTATTATTTAAACAAATTCCCCTTTTATTAATACAAAAACGTTGTATATATAAATTTGTTCATTCAGAGAATTTATACAAATACACTTTATATAGAAGAAAAATCAAACGGAAAACTCACACGTACTCATGGAAAATTTATATATATATATGAAATTCTGTGATGTGGAGCTTATAATAATATTCAAGATAACATATCATCATCGAGAGAGCTCCCCACATTTTATAATAATAATAATAAAAATAATATATATATGTTTAATTTTTGTATAGTCTTTTATACAAAATACTAAACACGTTGTTAATTTATTAATATATGGTATGGTATATTTTATATATATATATATATGAATTTATATAAATGAATATATAAAGTTGATTATAAAATTTGGTCGTATACAATTGTTGTTTTTTTTTTATGAATAAAGATGATCGTATCTTCGCATTGCATGTATATATATAATTTTATTATTTTCTTATATATATAAATTATTTAATGTAATTCATTTTATAAAAATTAATTGACCAATTAAATAACGCGAGCACAGAGAAGAAGACCGATGATAGATATATATACGATGTTGTCTTATATTTATTATTATAGTCAATATTATAAAACAAACACGAAGGTAAAACAAAATAAAAAAAAAACATTTTAATTCTATATATTTATATGAAAAAATATTTTGTTTCTTTTATTCTGTATATTTGAAAGAAGGTCAAAAACTATAAAAATAAATGAATATTTAAGCATTAATTAACGTTTATGTAAACAATTTTTAAACGAATATGATTATTTGAAAAACATACATTTATGATATCTATTATTTATACATAAATTATATATTTGAAAAAGAAAAAGAAAAAAAAAATTGTTAAATTATTTATTTAAAAATTTTTGGAATTCAGCACAAAATTGTATCTTATTATTCATATAAGCGTGTATAATAAATAATTTTATTTGATTATTATTTTGGTTTTAGAGTGCGATATTTATTATTATATGTTTATTTACCAAAAAATTTTCTAAATGTTTAATGTTAATAAACACAATATCCGTTTTTTTATACATTATATCAATATATATACATATATATTTATTTATATATATATATGTTTTATCACACAAATCAATGTACATAAAATATTTATACAGAAAATATAGGCCAAAATTGTAAACAATTACTCAATGCGGTTTTTTTTATTATAAGATTTTTTTTTACTAAAAATATGCGGTTACCTAATTGTAATTTAGAAACAATTATTAATGATATTTAAGAGCATATCCATATTTATGTATGTATACCGCTCAGACACAATAGATCTTTAAATATATATATTGATTGATATATACTATAATAATAATTATATATATAGATGAAATGAATATACAAATATATAATTATTTTAATATTGTAAAGAAGATGCGATGTGTAAATATAATAAATATAATTTACAAAATTAAATTATAGGTCATTATATATATATATATATATATATCAATAAACAATAATATATGTTATTTTCGATTGTGTGTTTATCCGTAAAATCCCAAAGGCAAATTTATTATACATATATTAATATACATATATTATTATATTAATAAGTATGTGATAAAATCAATTGTGAAGAAAATTAATTATATTATATATATGATATATTATACGCAGGTGTTAAATCGATTAAATATAAAGATATTAATAAAAATAAACATTTATTTATAGCAAAATCTATGGAACCCTTTTTTTTTTCTTTTTTATGGTTGAATTTAATTTTTATTGTCTTAAAATATCTTAAATCATTCGTCTATATATTTTAGAACAACAAATCGTTATATTTATTTGGATGATTCATTCATCGGAAAACAATTTTGTATATATATACAATTTTTCAATTATATTTATTCCAAAATAGAAACCTTTTGAAGACTCTATCTAATTTTCGATTATACAACTGAGACGATTGATTATAGATATTAAAAAATGTAAAAACAGCATATTTTCGACCATACAAAAGGTATGTTATTGAAAACGTAACTTTAAATAATGTATAAGAACTGTAAAATATTAAGAAATTCAATGTAATCTAAGCTATCCTGAATGTTTCTAATTCTCTATCCTGAGTAGAACTTTTTGATTAAAAATCAGTTAAATAACCTGGATTAAAAAACCGGAATTGTTAATTCTACGTTTATACTTTAATATATATTTAAAAATGTCCCTGAATGGTTTTTGCCGAGGTAAAACTTAGCTTGATTGACGTCTTGTTTGAAAAATGACCGTCTATATACAAATAAAGGTTAAATATAAATGTTTTAATAACATTTGAATGGAGTTAAATAAAAACGGCATGATTATTTTATAACCACGGTTTATTTTGGTTCTACTACAGGGTATATGTTCTTTATCAATACAGACAAATACATATGTTTTATGATATTAAAGGATATTTCTTAGTGATGATATGATTTACAGATAATGTATCCACATCAGGATCCTATATATTTTATACAATACAACATTTATTTATTTAAATATATATATACAAAACAAATGCTTAATTTTGTATATCAAAACATTTCTGGAGTTCGGTGCGATGTTTTTATGAACTATATATACACCATATCATAGCACATATAATTATTATATAAATTAAAGAAATTATAAAAAGTTTGTATTCCGCAAATGTGTTATCCGCACAATGCGTAATTCAGTTGTTTGGCAAATAAAATATTTATATTTATTTGAAACACGCAATACTTTTTATATATATCCACATTTATTTACTATATATATATATATATATGCCAACAAAAAAAATCATTTTGATTATTAAAAAATAAAAATAAATATAAAAAAAAAATGATTGTATTATAACAATACGAAAATTCAGATATACATATATAATATATATAATTTGTGCTAATTTCATTCGTTTGTTATTTTATACATATATATACATTAATTTAATATAGCTGCAGGCAATGTGTATATATATACATTTGATATTTAATTATTTTATTTTATTTTATTTAAACGTTTGATTTACAGTATAATTTCGATACTTTCATCTTTATCCTTTATTTTGCGTTTATAAAAAGTATTCGATTTGCGGATATGTTTTTTTATATATATGAATATTTGTAATAAACAATTCTGAATGAATGTAGAGAGATTTAAATTTTTTTATTTGATTTTATCCTTTGTTATATATATTTGATTAATATAGTTAACATTCTCATTATCTTTATGATGATTTAAAAATTATTATTAACAGAAGTAGCGAATTTCTACTGTAAAATTAGAAACAAATTCGCAGGTATATATAAGAATTATAATTTGGTATATATCAAATAGGATGATGAATATTTTTATTCAAAATAATATATACAATATTTCAATTGTGAGTTTTTTTTATTTAAGCACTTGAAATCGCGTGCAGATTATTATTATTATTATTATTGTTCTTATTATATATATACGCAAGCTTTCTTTGCTGCGATATTATAATATTGTATAATAATAATAATCCTTTCTAAGACGAGACACCTTTTTATGAATATTCATAATTTAATATTAAAAAAAATGTATATATATGTGATTATTTCAATTTATAGAAATAGGACTAATTTTAAAACATAAATTGTCTATATGAAAATTATATTTATATATATATATATATATATATATATATATATATAGAATTTTTTTTTAAAGACATCTTAAATGGAATTATAAATAATGTTTGAAAATATGTATAAATATTTTTAATTGAAATCTATATTTTAAAAAACAAAATCGAATTTATATCGTTACAACCTAAAGGGATTGATTATATTGCGTATGTATGATACATACAACAAATATATAAGCTTATTATATATGCACGGCTCATTGCATATCATAGGATCATATTACATATATGAATATTGTGATATGTATATAAAAATATTATAAAATTATATATAACAATATAAAATTTGTTGAATTGAAGTAAAAAAAAAAAAATCATATTGTAATTTTATTTTAAGTATAATATTATCGATATATTTTATTTAAAATAAACGTTTTTATACACGCAATTTTATAAATATATAATATTCGCGTATAAATTGTTTTTATATTATTATTATTTTTAAGACAAAATAATATTTATTTTATATTTTTTTTATTTTTCGTTTCTGTTTGATACGTTGACGCGTTGATATGTGTGATGTGCTGATATGCACTACATATATATTGGCATTTAAAAAGATAAAAACCAAAATTGTTTTATTTTTTTTATCAAATTTGATTGATATGTGTGCAGGTGCCCCTTAAGGAATCAAAAATTTATTTTATTTTTTCTATATATATATAAATTAAAATTTATTAAATTTGTATTTATATATAATAATAATAATAATAATTTATTTAAAACATATACAATATTTTTATTTTTTTTCGTTATATTTAATTCACTTATATTATTTTATTTTATTTTTATTATATTTATTTTTTATTAAGCACGTATTTTTTGCATTAAACTTTGCATAAAAATTATATTGCGTGTATTTTATTCTGTATAATCATTTAATTATAATTTAAATAACAAAAAAAAATATACCTTGGTTTTTTTCCGCGCATATATACACATATTTTTGAAATATATACATTTTTTTTTGATTGCATGCACATTTTATAATACAATAATTTTACTTAATTGTGTAAATGCATTTATTGTTATATAAAGAAATGTGAAGTATATATATATAAAAATAAAAATGAATATTTATACTTATATATACAATTTGATGATTATAATTACAGTATTGTATATGCGTTTATTATATATGAAAGAACATTTATTTTTGTATATAGAATTTAATTATTACAAGAAAACGTATTGCATTATTCATTAACAATATTTATATAAAAAATAATACTATAAACATTAGTAGTGGTTTCTAATTTATTCAAAAAATTAATAATATTTTTTTTTTTAAAAAAAAACCCTACTTTTTATTTTTTACTTATAAATAAGAACTATAAAGAACTTTGAAATGGAATATAAATATATTGGTATATTATTGAATAAAAAAATTAGTAAAGAAGATACTAAAGTTTTCAATATTTATTTTCTGCTCCCATATGAATACAATTCGGTGGAAAATTTTGTTAATTTAATGGATTTTTTTAATTTTATTGCTAAATTGAATTAACATTTCAAATAACGATATATATTAATGTAAAATATTGTTTAAAATCAAAATATTTCCCAAGAGGTTATCAACCACAACAAAATATATTAATTTTTATTATTATTATTATTCATCCGTCGGATATTAACTTTCATTATACCTATTAATATATAAATAAATATTAATATAATTAAAATTTTATATATTATATGTGTTTTATCAAAATTCAAATAATTATATTATTACCATAAAATTCGGTAATTTTCCCGCATATTTTCTTTATCAATATATTGTAATAATTTTGTTTTTATAAATTATATTTAAAAATAAAAAGAAAAAATTAATATTAATTCATAAAAAAAAAAAATAATAATATAAAAATGAAATAGATAAAATTAAAATTTCTACATATTTTTTTGTTTGTTTGTGAATAAACGTAATATAATACAATATAATTTGTGGATATGTAAAAAGTTTTTATAATAATAAATATTATATTTATAAAAACATTTTAATGATAATAATTTTATAAACTATATATAAAATATACCATACATTTAAAAATCCATCTTGTTTATATAGGTTTTATTTAATAACCCCATACCTCGGATTATTTAGTCATCGCATAAATATGGTAAACAATTTTTAATTTAATTTTTATTTTTTATTTGCTATATATATTACAATTACAACACACCGCATCATACAAATATTTTGTTTCTTTTTAAGTTTAAAATTTTCAGTGCAACTTCCATATACAATACAATATACAATATATATATGAATAAAAATTAAAATCCATTATAATTTTATAATGTATACATACCTATATATTATAAATACCCGTATATTTTATAATCATTAAATTGAAACCGCAAATAAATTTTTATATTTATAAATATTATAATGTATATATATAAAAAAAAAATATGAATATATATTCATCATCAACAAAATATAATAATAATAATAATATTAATATTAATTATATAAAGATAAGTTTAACACCTTATTGTTTCTATTTATATAGAAATAATAATAATAATAATATATAAATAAATATATGTTTTTATAAAATAAATAAAAAAAAAATATAGAGGATATTATAAAAAAAAACAATATATATTTTATTTTTAACGCATATAATCATTATTATTATTTTTATTAATAAAAATTTAAAAAGTTTGTGGTTTGGAAAATAATCAATAAATATATATATTTATTTTTAATTTTATATACATATTATTTATATATACATGAACTTTAAAAAAAAAACTTATCGTAAAGGGTTGGGTTTATCAACTGTTATCGGTAATCTTTCGAATCCTAATAAAAATCTGATTTGCAATTGACGCAGTATAAAATTTGACCAATATATATTTTAAAATAATTCATTTTATTCAATCCGATTTTTGGCGTACAATAACCCGACAAAAAATCCATTAAAAAAGTTAATAAACATAAAAATACATTTGCTGCATTGTTAAATAATAAAATAAACTAAATATGTATTAGGAAAAAAAAAATCATATGGAAGAATAAATAAATAAAACTGGATATTGTTAAGCAGTCCCAGGGTTGGAAACATTTAATTTTAAGATAATTTCGTGGTTTATTTTGTTTAAGCCATATACACAATTTACAAAAACGAAATTCCAGTAATTATTTTTGCATTTTAGCAAAATTTTTTTATTATTACTTTCCAAAATATAGTTAAATGAAGAAAATAGTCGTCAAATCTTTCACTAACATATGAATGAGAGGGTAAAGTTAATTCCGATACAATGAAACAGTCAGTACAATCTATAAAATAAATAAAATATACATACTTATAGAAAAAACTATCACTAATTTTGTAAACAATTATAGAAATACATAAATTGTTTTTTTTTTCATATATACATCATTAAATGTATATATTTGATTCTAAATATAATATTTAAATTGCATTACAATTCCAATATACGCATATATACTTATGAAATTTAACATTACATATATTGTGTTTAAGAAGAAGTGCGTTAAATAGCGGATTTGTGATTCAATGTGTCTATGTTGAATTGCATATATGTTACATATAACTTAAACCGTTTATATATAATATACGAATTGCTATAAGCAATATCTTTTTATTTTTAAAAGATTTGCAAAGAAAAAAAACTAAAATCAGCAATAAAATACTAACTTTTTCTATAGATATATTTATACATTTGTGTGGTATATGTGAATCTATGAATGAATATTTTTTTTTTTTTTTTACTTTACTAAAACACCTGTTGTTTCTTCTTTTTTTTTTTAGTTTTTTTAAAGCGATTTCAAATGGTTATTCATTCATATAATATAGTATATATGTTTTTCAAACATGGAAAAATATACACAATGTTATATTATATATGTCTATTTTTCCGGTGTCTCTGCGTGTGATATATATTCGAGTTAAATCATATAGTTAAAAAAAAAGAGTAAACAAAATCATTTATATGTTATGTATAACTACAACCTACAAAAAAATAAAATAAAAGCTTTCTTCTTAAAAAAAAATAATATACAAAACATAATAAAACAAAAAACGTTTATGGAATTTATGATGGTGGGTGCTTTTATTTTTTATTCATACACACAATTAGTTCATTCCAAAACAAAATTGGGTTTTTGTTGATTTTAATCAATTAATATGATAATAATATAAATAATAATTTTTTAATTTACAAATAAATAAAATAAAAAACATAACAATTTAGATAACTTTATAATATAATAATGTAAATGTATATAAATTATTTTACAATATATTATTAAGGGTTAATCATCTCATGATTCTAAACTAGGATATTCAACCTTATTGTTTCAAAATATTAACAAACAATTAATTACACAAATTCAATGAACTATTTTCAATATATTCTTATTTCATATACCATATATATGGCAATTTTGTTGTATAATGCATGTACAGTACAATCTTCTGTGTTACACTTTATATATAGTTGATAAAAAGATATATACTATATATTTATAGTGGGACGGTATATTCTTGTAATTCATTCATAAATATTAAAGAAATATCACTTTAAAATATAATCAATAAATTAACTTTGACATTTTTTTATTATAAATATTTATAGTAATCTTGAAATAAAATATAATAAATCAAACTATTGCCGTCATTGTTTGACGAGCCAGAACTAAAAAACAGAACTTATAAAAAAGAGACAGTCGATATTTATATATGGAAAGAGAATAGTAAGATATATGTTTTTTGTTCGGTTTTTTAGTTCTGAGTCGGCAAACAATGACGGCATATATCTTATTGAAAAAAAAAAAATCAAGAAAAAATTATTACTAAAAAGAAAATTATAAAATTATTTTCACATAAATATATATACATACATACCGGCAAATCCTCTTTCTCGTTCCACAATTCATTTATCCCTTTCACAATCTATTGGAGATAATTCCTATACGTATTATTAAACCATTAAATGAACACAATATTTTAAATTGAATATTCAGAAAAATGCTACAACATTTAATTTCAAACGATTCATAATTTTATAATATTATGATATATAGATTTATAATATTATGCAATTTAGTTTACTATAATTTATATTAAATAAAACAAAGCATTTGAGTTGCTTAAGTGTTACTATAACTTTAACACCATCCACCTCATTGCTGCCTCCCCCAACGTCCTAAAATACTCGCCCGGCATCCCATCCTGACCCGGTGCCCTATTTTTACCTAATTTTCCAACCACCCAAGCTACCTCCTCCAATCCAAAGTATCCATGCTTTCATTTACCACATTCGGCTCCACAAACTCCAACCTCCCACTCGTATCCGCCCTATTATATTGTCCCCTGGAATGCTCAACCCACACCCTGTCCTCAATCCCATACACCTCTTCTCCTCTTCTCTTTTTCTTAAATGCCCCAACCAAGTTCCAAAATTCACTCCCATTTCTGCATTCATTTACCTTCCTTATCATATTCAATTTTCTTTCTTTCACACCAGCACTTATATTCATTTCTCGCCCTGACATATGCCACCCTCTCCTCGTTACCCCGCACTTTTTTCCACTTTCTTAATCTTTTTTATTACTTCCTTCTTCTTTTCTCACACGTCCAATCATACCATTCCTGTTTCCAATTCCATTTGTTCAACCCCACATTCCATCCTAACCCCTCTGCTCCCTCCATACATATTTTATCCATCTTTTATCGACTCTTCCACAAACGTTTCCACGAAAACAAAAGCGTCCACTCCCACTAACATCTCCAAATTATTGCCCTTATTTACAAATCCTTTCAATCCCCTCACATTCAACGTCAAATTGGATCAAATTTGAGGGTGTTTATGGTTTCCCTACCGAGAACCGCTAAAAAACTACTAACTAAATATCGCGTTGAATCGCCAATAACCTAAATTACAAAATAACAATAGAAAATTGTATATTAATACCTACATGAACAATTAACATATGGAAATAATATATATGCATATGTTTAAATGAAAACATAAATTAATATTCGTTTTTCTTGTTTTATGTTTTCATTTTTCATAATAATTTAATAAATCCTTTTTTTATGGTTCAATTGAACAGCATTTACATTTTCTTTTCTTAATGTACAATATTATTGATAATATTATTCTTATTTGATATTAATATTATGTTTAATATTATATTATGTTTAATATTATGTTGAAGATTCGAAAATAGTTTATTTTTTAATATATTATTTTTAAATATTAATGATTTATGAAGAATAAAACATAATTTTTAATTGTTATAGCATAAAACGCGCACTAATATAATTCACAATTTTTTATATAATACTAAAACCAAAAAATTTAAGATTAACAGTTTCCATATCTATTTTTATAATAAATTTATACTATATAAAATCTGTATATACCATATATATAATAGTTGACAAAAACGATAATATTATTGCTGCTTCTGCAATGATTTATTTTTAAATACATTCTACCCTGTATTATACTGTAATAATTTGCTATATATAATATAATGATAATAATAATAATACAGATATTTCTTTATCAAAATTAATATCTCACCGTATAAATATGAACTATAATCTGCCATTATATATCTAATATAATTTCTGAATACAAATTATATGCATGTATATTTGATGTGTGTAATATAAAGTCACATTCATATATCATATATTATATAAAGTTTTATTAGACCAAATTATAATATTCAATGCAATTTCTTTCTTTTTTTTTCCTAATATAACGCATACATTTATTTATATATTTAACATAACAAAACATAATAATGATATGATATTATACTATTAATTTTTGTATTTATTTATATATATATATATATATATAAAACTATAATTTATTGATTTAAGAACATAATTTTTCCATTATATATATTATTTTGATAACAACTCCTCATATAGTAAAACAAAAATTTCCAAATATGTATAATAAAAATATTTCAAAAATTTTAACTCGCAATAATGTAACAATAAATAAAAAAAGTACAAAGAAACATAAACTAAAAGGAATAATAATAAATATTTTGTTTTTTTAATTGAAAAAAATCATTTTATCTATATAAAATCGATAAAAATCACATAAAATAATTAATTAAAAACAAAAAAAAAAAAAATATGTATATTTTTCATCGCATCAATAATAATATTATTGTATTTCGTTTTTATTTCTGTGCGTCTGTTTTGTTATATTATTATCGCCGGTAAATTAATTCTTATATATATATATGTATATGTTTATAAATTTGTTGAATGATGTAATATAAAATTGTTTATCTTATATAGGTATACAAAAAAAAGAAAAAAAAGATCAATATCAAACGCATTGATTTTATTTCGATTTTATATTCTACATATATATATTTATATTCTACATATATATATGCGTGTATAACAACATCTCTCTGCATGCAGCAATATATGCAATTAATATATATATATATGGAATATCAAATAAATTAAATGTATTTAATTGGACGCATATCATAAACCAAAGAGTTAACAAGGAATTATATTATTTTATATATGAATAGATACATGAGTATATATGAAACACCTTAAGTGATTTTCATTTAATAATTTTTGTATTATTCGATATGATATGATTTAATATATTCGATTTTCTTCACTTCTTTTTTTTTTTTTTATTTTATTTTTATATGATTATATTTATTTATCATTATTCATTTTTATATATTGTATATATTTATATATGCGGACAAATGGTATTCTTATATCTTTTTAATATCATTTATTATCCGTGCATCGATATTTCGTTGTTCATTCAATATACATACATGTTTAAAACATAACTTATGTGTTTATATACAAATATATATAATACCAAATATGCCAATTCAAATGCGGTTTCTTGTTCTTTTTATTATTATTCAATTTAGAAATGCGGTATTTTTATTTATATACATAAATATATTTATAATGTACTCACAATATACAACAATAAATATAAAATTGAATATTTTTTATTTATTATAAATAAATTTATTACTAATTGAATATTTCATATATATATATATATAATGTATATTTGTAAGTTCAATTTATAGAAATGTACTTTAATTGTCTTCTTCACAGATGTGTTAAAAATTTGTTTTTTTGATTTTTATTATTATTTGTTACTTTATATGTTCATTTTTTTCTACAGGATATCTTATATTGTGAAATAAGAAGTTTTTAATATAATAAAATTCTTTAATACATTTTAGTATATAAAACTTTACAACAGACGGATTGATTTTACCGTCCGACAACAGTGTTCTGTTGTTCTTAATTTATTGCTTCTGTTGTTCTTAATTTATTGCTTTTACGGTTTCGGTAATAAGCCAAAATCGCGTGGGAAAATATATCAAATCGTGTGAAAATTCAGATTCAAAAATAGCTGAAAAACACAAAACATATTTTATATGCGCCTTCAGTATTAGGAAAAGTCATACGCCAGGTAAAATGTTTAAAGATCCAAAGAAATTTGACATTTTAATTGAAAAAATAGTTATATAGGCTTTTGGGAAAGATAATAGAGATATTTGAAAAAAGTTCAAAGTAAGACATGACATTCTGTAAATATGTATTTATAGAATTAATTTATATAATAAATTTTATTATCGAAAAAAAATATCATTGAGAGAAAATCACATTACAAAAACATTCCAAAATATGATATAGTAAAATATATAATAAACCCGTTTGTATTTCAATGCTTGTGGTATTCCTTTTAATCTTTAATATTATGATTATATATTTTCAATCACATGGATTATCCGCATATTTATAAAAGTATATATTAAATTGTTCACACTCTTATATGCGATCGATTTATATACATTGCAAATCAGTTGTAAAACTATATATACATATATATGTTTTGACACTTAAAGTCATCTAAATATAACCCATTCGTTGTTCTTTATAATAATTTATGTATATATATGTATTTCGTTTATCATGATGTAATTTATTTAGATATAATTTATTGAAATATATTGCATATAACATTTTTTATTTGTTATCATTCTCAAACACTTCTCGTACTTTTCGTAATTTCAACCTAAAATAATCTTACATATCTTCTTAATTTAAATCTTCTTTAAAGTGGCTAAAATATCTGATAAAAGCAGCATCGTGAACAAATTTGGGCCTGCTAGACAATTGAATGGAAACTATATGGTTTTAATTCCGGCAAAATTCAATATTTGGAAAATTTTTTTCAAAACAAAAAATGATTTTTTTTGTAGATAAATAAATTTGTTTTTATTTAACTATACCTTTTAGAATATTCTATCGCGCTTTGGTCATAAAGACCTCATAATCCATTGAACAAAAATGTATAATATGCTTTAAATTTAGTTTGTATGTTTAAAAAAAAATCATCGCATAGTTTATCGTAACAAAAATAAAGTATAAATAAGTCATATCATTAAAATAATAATTATTTTAATATTATTTTAGATTCAATTAACAAAATATGGTGTTGTATATATTTACATTTTTGTTTTAATAATTGATGATGTGATAGATTTCATTAGATATTTTAAAATTACCATTTGAAATTTATACATAATCATATATTAAAAAACCATTTAAATATTCTATTTTATAATGTATATCAATTTGTATATATACAATACAAAAATAGGTAAGAAAATTTACACGTGATACGATATAAAAAGTTCTTTTATTGCTTTATTTTAATATACTATTTCTGTAAATCATTTTATATACGAAGAAACAAAATAATTTCATATTATATAAACAAAAAATAAATAAATTATATTCAATTAATTAATTTGTTTTTAATATTGTATATATATAGATATATAATTTTTCCAAAACAAATTGAGTAATCATAAAAGTATACATATCATGATGGGGGCAGTTTTAATTTTCATCATATTAATTTTAATAATATAAACATATAACAATATAAAAAATTTTCATATATGAAAATATTCCATATATAATGTACAATATATGATATAATTATTTTGGGTACTTATGCGTATGGTTTATTATACATTTATAATAGATATATTTATGTATTTATGGAGAAAATGAAAATATTCTTTTATATATATATAATACTATAAATGTTTACAAGAAATTAATATTTTAATTTCAACAGAATGTATTGAATGTTAAATTACATATTATAGATGAATGTATAAAGTAATATAATCGATGTTGGAATCATTTTCATTACACACACTGTTTGTATATAAGTATATATATATATATATATATAAAGTGGTCGGGATGCTTTAATATCAAAGAAAAATTAAAATATAAACAGAAATAGAATTTAACAATTTTTTTTTTTGTATTTTTATTTTACTTTATATACATTTCATCTTCAATTATTCTATATAATAGTATGCGCGTTTAATCTATTATACAATTCATATATACATATATATATATATTCTTTTCTCTTAAATATGTAATATATCGTGATCGATATATATACAAATACATTCATGCATATATATATTTCAATAGATAGAAATAAATTTTTATGTATATTACCGCGATATATATACGAAAACTGTATATGAAAAAAAAATAATTTTTTTTTTAATGTGATTTATAGTTAGAATCAATCAAACGTTTCGATGGAAATGTTGATTGAAGTAAAAAAGCATTTTGTTCATATATCTATTAAATTATAATCTATATTTATAGTATATATACGATACGAATATAAATTGAAATGAGATGAATAAAAGAAAAAAAAAATCATATAATATTAATACAAATATAATAATGAGCCACAAAAAATTTTTTCAATTGATTCAATCAAAATATTTTGATTATCGAAAAGCTTTGTTTACAACAAGTGTATCTATATATATATATATATATAACATTAATCTGATGGTGTTTGTTACTATATATTCGTGTACGATATATGAAAAGAAACATTTTTTTATTTTTACCAATTTTTCTGTATAATTTTTTACATGATATGATGATTATGTATCTTATTATATAGCGATATATAAAGATGTATTTCGTTAACGATTATATGATTTTGTTTTTCATCTATATGGATTATTATAAACGCGCGATGTATGTTTCAGATATATACGTATATAATAAATAACATATTATATAATTATAAAAAAAAGAAAAATTACTTTGAAATAATGATGAATTTTTGTACAAAATAAGATATAAAATATAAAACTTTATATTTGTGCGTATTTTGAAAAGAAAAAAAACAATTTACACAGCAGTATTATGTATATGTATATTAAAGAAGTCAAAAATTATTTGAATAAATTATATATGAATATATTCGAATTTTTGATATGATATACAATTTGTATATGCTTATTCAAAATCAATAAATTGTCATATTATATTTATAATAAAAAATTCAAATTCATTCAATTGAATTTTTTAAAGTAAACCCAAGAGATAAAAAACAAAACGTGAAAGGGTAAAACAATAAGTATCAAAAATATGAATATGTTTTTTTTTTGTTGATGTTTTGTTTTTTGAAAACAATTGATTAAAATTGGTTTAAACATAAGCAAGTATTTAGCTAATATATAGAAATCATCAAATAATCGCTTTATTATTGCTGTAAAATATAATTTTCTATAATAAAAAATCGTTTTATTGATTGTTAAATTGATTATTATATATCCGGTTTTCAATCGATATATTATATAGATACATAATATTGAGTTGATCGATAATTCATCATATGCGAATTTTAATCGTAAATTTTTTAGAATCGACATACAGTTTTTGAATACATATAACAACATATGTGATAATATAGTTATAATAAAAATAACAAACAAGGAAAATCTAGGCCCAAATCTATAGAGATGTCGTCGTCCCGAACAAAGTTATATGAATCCGTTCGTCCTTTTTAGCCTTGCAAATCTTTAGAATCCCAAAACAACAAACCTGGGAAAATCTCTATTAAATTTAAAATCAAAAACAAAAACTTAAAATGCATATTTAGCGAATAATCAATATATATACATATATAATTATATATCATATGAATATTAAAATTTTGTTTTTATATTTATTGAAAAAAAAAGAAGTCTCGTTCAGACGTCATCGATAATAAATAATATATGTTTATATATTATATATACTATTCTGTATAGGCTTAGTATAAATTTACAATAATACAATATTATTTGTATTGATTACTCATATTTTATTATAATATTATTACATATGATATTAATTGGATCGATTAAAAATATAAAAAAAAAAAAATAAAATTTTATTTTTTATTATGGCTTCTTTGCGCGAATGAAGTCTTATTTCTTACAATTTTCTTATTTTAATTTTTTGTTTTTGTTTTATATTTATATATAAAAATATTTTTTTGTTTCGTTTCGTTATATTATATATCGTATGTATGTTATACATTCAAAATATAAGAAATAAATAAAATAATATAACCAAACAACAACTTAATATATATTATAAAAGAAATTGTATCTGAGAAATTTAATATGCGATTATTTTTATAAGAATTGTATTTATAACAAAAATTTTATAAGGGTCTGACTTTATATCTATACGTCTATACTATATATACAATATACGTAGATATCGTATATAAAAATGAATTATATATGTCTAAATATTATGATTATTTTTTACAATGTAAACTTTATAATATAATATTGATAAATATTGTGTTGTAGCAGACAATATAGGTACTTTATGTAATATATAATGAATACTTAAAAATGTATATCACAGTAAAAAAAAAATCAACTCTTCACCTCTGAGATTGTTAAATTTAAAACTGCACTTATCTTTATTAACCAAATTTTTTGGCTTTATTAAATTCCTTAAAATGTTTTTTTGAGTCCCTTCATTTTTACATAAAATTCCCTTTCTACTCCATCAGCATACGATTTCATTCTTGATATTTCTAATTCTTCATGTATGTTTTGCTTTTTTTTTATTATTATTATATGGAAATTTCACCGTTAAAAATTGAATGATTATAGAGGTTTTTTTGACCAATTAAAGGTAAAAAAAATGCATTTGAATCCTCACCCAGATGAAAATTTTTAATCATCCTTTAAATTAGCTTATAGTAAAAGACGAATGTTAAAGTATATAATGATATCAAATGATTATACAGACTCAAAACGAAAAAAACACATGTATAAACACATCAAATAAAAATGTATATAGTAAGGGTAATTAACTTTTTTCACTTCAAACAAAAATCAATTGAATAATTTAATGTTTTGAAAAGAAATTATCATACAAGAAATAATAATTCCCGTTTTAGTCATATATAAAAACTAGATTAATCAAATATGAATTTGCAACAATTTTTGAATAAATATTCGAGCATATAGAAATCATATATTGAATAACTTTATTTATAACAATTGTCTATATTATTAAAAATGATTAATTGGCTCGGTATCGTATAATAGAAGAAAAAAAATTCGAACGCACGTGTTAACATTTATTCAATTACAATGAAATTATATTTATATATATATATATTCGTATTTTATTATTAATTGATAATAATTTTATATTATAAAGATATAATCATTTGTAGTTTTTTTTTGCGTTAAAACTATACATATGTACTTAAAAAAAAAACAATTTTAACAAAAAATAAAATTACTACTTTAATAATAATAATAATATTATATGAAAAAAATAATGATTATTAAATTCAATTGCGTCAACTTTTTTTTTTATTTTTTTCAATTCATTTTCTTCATTTTATATATAATATATATGTGTGGTTTTGTTTTTATATAGGATTTTTTTTAACATTAACATTATTAAATCTTCGGTTTTTTTTTTGGTACATACAATAATTTTTTTTCTATCATGATATATACATATAAATAATATTATTAGTGTTTGGAAGTTAAACACCAAAGTGTTTATTTCCACATAATTGCTTATAATTGAGTATCATTTGTGTATATTATTATATATATTTATGTGTTTTATTATTCAAAAAGATATTTATTTTTTACGCGTTTTGGTTTTTTTCTTCTTCTCATTTTTCATTTTTCATTTTTTTTTCTTTATTTTTATTTTGATATATTGTGTATTATTATTATTTGTTTGTATGAATGAATGTATCGCTTATATGAATAAATAAATATAATAATAATATGTATATATGTTTTTTTTAACAAGAACGACTGTAAGACTTAATGATTAAAAAGATGTAAGAAGACTGTGACGATGATCACGACGACGACGACGACGACGACGACTTCTTCTTCTGCGATGAGAGTCTTAAAACAAATATTATGATTTCATTTCAATAAGTATAATAATAATAATAATATTTTGTATATTTTTCATCATATACATACATTTATGTTGTTCATCTAAATATATACACATATTTTTAAAAGTTTCATCTTATGCATATATCGAAAAATAATATATTGTTGAATATATATATGTAAATAAATTTTAATAAATTCATTTGAAGTTTCAAATACGTTTTGGTACAATTTTATAATTTCTTCTCTCTTCAATCTTCATATCGCATACATAAAATGAAATAAAAAAAATAATAAATAATATTATTGTTATTGAATTAATTAATAATATTATACTCTTATATGTCTTATACTCTTATTGCACATATATATATTTTATTAATATTATTATTATAAAAGCAAAAAAAAAATAAATAAATGTATTTTTTTTGTTATTTGGTCAATATATAAGAAAAATTTAATAGTCACTTTACTTATAAATTCATATTCAAACACAATGACGGTTATAATAAAGGTTGTAATGGTACATAACTCTCATTGACCATCAGGTTGGATTTTCAGATTGGTTTTTAATATTTTAAAAAATTCGCAATTTCTCAGAAAATTATACCAAATTTCCTTAAGAAAAATTTACAGAATTTCCTTAAGAAAATTATACAAAATTTTCAATAAAATCTTCCCAATTAACATCCCAAAATTAATGATATCTTAAATTCACTGAAATTGTGAGTATTTTACACTTCGTTTTTTGATTGGGAATTGACTATTGACTAGTATTTATACCCCATAATCTTTTATCATAAATTTTTTTGCTGTGAAAATAATTATATATGAAACAATATAAAAAAATTATACTAATATGATTAGAACCGATCCTGCATATATACATTACTCATTGAACAAACTATTATTGGACATACTACAAACATAACATCACATCACATCACATACTACGTATATAAATAATAAACAAAAAGCAATCAATATTATAAGTTTTATGTCTTATTTGAATAATTAAATAAAATTAATTTAATCGGTTTTTTTTTCCCTCAGACATTTTTTTTTTATGAATAATAAGTAAATATAATTTAAAAAGTGTACATATAAATGTACAGTCAAGTCTTATATAGTGAAAACGCTGTATATGTATAATATATATATAAATGTAAAGTTATAATGTTAATGTAAATGCACACAAAGTTTTGTATTTCCGTCTGTATACAAAAAAAATAAAATAATATGTATATTATCTGTGTTTTTTTTTATATATTATATTCCATATTTATATATATGAAGTACAATAAAAGTAATATTATAAGAAATAGACATCAAGAAATATAATTTACGATCATTTTTAAATATATAATATTGTATTATTTTTTTTATTTTGTTTAATTTTATTTTATAATTATAATAATGCAAAACATATATGGATGGACGTTATATACAATAAATAAATAAATATGAATAAAAATTTATTGTAAAAAGAAAAAAAAAAGAAAAGGGTTTTGCATAGGCGTGTCGTTGTTAAATCAATCATTGTAAATATAAAAAAAAAAAAAGAACACAACTAGACGAGTACTTAATATACATATTTTTATGTTTAATGTTTTATATATTCACATTTATTTATATCGATCTATGTGCGAAGAAGATGAAATATAAATCCGTATAAAAGATACCTTTATTTGTATACATCCATGAAATTACAAAAAAAATATGTTTTTCTATATAGATTTTATTCCTATTTATTTGTATACAAAATACAATATAGAAATGCAAAACAATTATATTTTTATTCAATTGTAATCATTTGTATGTATATATGAATATAAAACTATATAATCGTATATTGTTAATTTAATGTTGATATGGTTTTTATATTTTATTAACTAGAAATTATTTAAATATTTGTGCAAAGTATATTTGTATATAGTTAAATATTATAATATCATTGAAATTATATTATACACATCAATTATAGATTTTTTTTCCGTATATAAATAAGCATCAATGAAACACACGCAATGATGTATATTATAAGAAACAATATAAAATGATTTTTGGCCAATATAATATATCCTGCCTGCCTGGTCAATGGAAAATTTTATGTTAAGCAGCGAATTGTTCAATATTCTAATAATAAAGCGCACACACAGAAGTGAATGAAAAATGAACATAAATTTCATTATATATAGTGAATTATTCTTATATATTGGAAGAAATGAAAATATTTCTTAAACATTATAAAATTAATATAGTAATTTGAACACCAACAAATACAAGTGGGTTCTTTCGCAAATTATTACCCCCAGAATTTGAATAACTTATCTTTTTATTTATCGGCACTACATTTCATAGTGAAATTTTATATAACTAGTTGATTTTCGATTAATTTAACTCCATTGCATTGTCACCACAATATTAGCGTTTGTTCTTCTACGGCTTTTGGACTACTTCAGCGTTAATTATTATGTAAAATAAAAAAAAAAACAAATAAATCAAATAATATTATTACCACATATATGGGAAAATGTGTTTTTTTTCGCACAAAAAAAATTAATAGTAATTTAATAATAAAGACATGACAAAACATAAAAAATATATTTCTATATAGTATATAATAATAATAATAATAATAATTTTGTAATTAATTACCTATATATACATACATTATATTATATTATTGTATATATATAAACAAGTTTACGCACATAATTTTATTTTTAATATAGAACAAAAAAATAAAAATATTGTCAAGATTAAAAATAAAATAAACGTTTGTGTGAATAAATACAATATATATATAAAATGTTTACATTAAATTGAAATAATATGGTGTGTTTCTTTTTTTTATTATATATTTATAATTTTACGATCATATTCATTTATATTTTATATAATAATATATATCTTTATTGTATATGCAAATATAAACCACAAAAAAAATGCATATTTTTATTATATATAAATTATAAATGGTATTTATATTTTATATATGTAATTTTCAATTGACGCGATTTCTCTATATATATATATATTTATATTTATATATATATACATAAATGCATAAATGCAATTCATAAAAATGCATTCATATTATAATATAAATGTTATTATTTCATAAAATTATATATAGAATACAAAAAATTTTGTATTGTTATATATTTTTATTTTATTTTTATACTTTTTATAATAAAATTCCCCCATTTTTATTTTTATTTTTTACATTATGATAATGTGATTATGCAAATTTTAATAAAATACAAATAAAATGATGGCGTATTTTATTTTATATTTTGCGATTCAAAATGCAGTTTTTGCTAATAATAAATAAATGTAAAAAATAAGAACGAATCAAAACAATCTCAATATATATTATTGTTATATATATATAAATAATTAAATAAATACATTGTAATATGTATATTAAGAAAAATATTAATTAATGTTTAAATAATCATTATTTTATTTATTTGAACGTGTGATTTATATTTATGTTGTTAATTTGTATTGTTTATCTCTTATATAAATATATGATGATGATGAAGATGATGAAGATGATGATAATGAATAAAAAAAAATTGTACAACAATTGTATTGTATATACAATGTACGAAATACAGAAATAAGCATTGAAAACGTTATCAAATAAAATAATAACAATATATATGATGCACTTTTAAATTACGAATGTTAATGATTTGTTCAAGTCAATCTTTTTATATGCAAATCCGGCAATAAATAAATATATAAATAGTATATTGGTATATTTATATATATATATTAATGTTATGTTATACGGTTATACTAAAAGCCTATATATACATATATATAAAAATGTCTGTATGTAATTTAAAATACATTATATTATCAGAGAGAAAATACAAAAAAAAAAAGTAATATTTCCTTGGGCAATATTTTTTTTTTAATATATAAATTATTTTATTATATATAAATATATTTATTTATTGTTTTTTTTCTTCTGAATACACAATAATAAGAATTATAATATTAATATTAATAATAATAATAATACCATATACAATAATACTATATTGTATATTATTATAATAATAAAGAAATATATGTATATAAAAAGGCCACATAATAATTATTCATAAAACATTCATATATAATTCATATACAATTTACAATTCATATACAATGTGATGATAATAAAATATATTTAAAATTAAAATAAATGCAATATATATAATAAAATTTGTGTGTGTGGTTACTATTTTTGTTTTTTTTTTTAATAATAAATTTTCTTATATAAATGCGCTTCTGAATAATATGATAATTCAAATCATAATAATAAATAATGTTCAATACATAATGTTACAAAAATATTACAAAAAAAAAATTAATAAATATTACCGCATTATTACTTTTATATTTATTTTAAATCACTATATAAATAAAATTTTCATAAATTTATTTCTGATCTTTTTAGATAATTATTTATATATACATCTAAAGAAATTTGTCATTTTTAATTATTCATTCATAGTTTTAGTTGTTTTAGAGTACGTATATAAGATTTCATTTATATAACGTTTCTATAATTCACTTTTCAATAGTATCCTTTAAATTAAACAGAATGTTCTAAAGGAAAATAACAATATTCTGAATAAGTTATTATGCTTTCTGTATATAGTTGTTCACCCGTTGATATAACATATTTTGTACAAAATTTTGTTTTTAATGCCTTTAATGTTAATTTTACTACAATATTTCTTCTGTTAGACAAAATTTGGTCAATTTTTTAACTCGAGTTATTTTCATATGTTATCATTTAAAATCTATGTATACCCGAATTCGAAAAATGTCTTTTCTTTGGAAGCTATAAACTTTATATAAGATTGTGAAATAAAATGGGAATTTCCTTTTTATAACGAAGTCGCTGAATAGATTATTAATAAAGTAACTGCTTGCTAATAAGCTAATATTTAGCAAGTATTATATGATATTATATAACTATATATTATATAAGCTTGAACTTAACCTGAGTCTATATAATTTATTCAAAGGTATAAACTGTATTCCATATATACAAATATACAAAATTGAACTTGATATATTTAACCGCATGAAAAAAATGTATACGAAGTAGAAAGTGAAAAAAAAAATTGAAAAACACTAAATCTTATATATACATACGGAAACTAAATGTACTTATGTCCTCATTTATATATCGACATATAGCTTAAGTATGTCTATGTCGTCTAATTTCTATAATATATATAGATAAATATATTATATATCTAGCCGTTTTCATGTACATAAAACAATAAAATATTAGTGCAATTTTCTTTTGTTTTGCTGAAATACTTCACTCATTCAATCATATATAATTTTCGCGATATAATGACATTTTTTTTTAATTGATACGAAGTTTAAAGGATATATTATTCCATATGATAATATAATATTTTTAATTACCCAAAAAAAAAAAATCAATATTTAAATCATAAATAAAGATTTATTTATTATACCACATCACAATCTTTAATAATAGAAAAAAATAATCATAATTGATTTACCGAATGCGATTATATTCAAGAAAATTTTTTATTTATAATTTCCTATACCATTATTTATATATAAAAAAAACTCTTCTCATATAAAAGTCAACATAATAACAATATTTATTTAAATTTTCAATATATGTTGTGTATTATGAATTAAATACTGTATTTATATGTACTTATATAAAACTCGATACAAATTTATCTATCTATTATAGAAAATCTTAAGCGCAATACACAAAAAAAAAACAATATATAATTCATTTGTTAAAGTGTTAACCATCTACAAATCTACATAATGTAATGTATATAATATACAAATTTGATTAAAAACAAATTTCAATCATCAAGAACGAAAAAAAAAAATTAAAAAATAAAATTGGATAATATAATGAATGTTTAATTAGTATATAGAATTTTTTTTTTATTATTATTATTATATTATTTATAAGTTTATCTCTCTATTGTAATGCGATTTAATTTCCATTGAACCCGCGTATTCTTTGTATATATTATATATACATATATTCATGTACAATAAGTGGGGTCAAATCCGAGTGTATTTATTCATTTTATTATACCATATATATATTGTTCAATGGAGTTATTTGTATATCTATTTTCATTTATTCATATATAATATAAATATTTATGTATATATATGATTTTATAGTCGGTCGCATAAAGTACACCTATGAATATACATCAATATATATGTATGTACAAAAAAATTATTATTATTATTATTATTACTATACACACGTTGATTAATGGAGTTACAAGTTTATTAATTATAAAACATTTATATATTTCACATATTACATATATATATCGGCGTCGTATATAACAATTTTAATATTTTATGTGTATCAAAAATGAAATCAAAATATATTTAAAAAAAAAAAAAAATAAAAATATTTAAACAGAGATTAATTATATTTTTGATTGATTACTTTTTATTATTTATTATGTTAAATTATGATTTATTTATAAATATATTGTTATACGTTATATGGTGATGCGAATGCGATGATATAGTCAAAGTATAATTTTCATTCATTTATTTATATATATATATAGATATGATCCAAACAGATGATTATTATTATTATTTTTTTTAATCATCTTCAGATTAATATTATTATTTTTATTATTATTATTATTATTGTTGCACGATATTTTCAATTTTAAATTATATATATATATATAGGTTTTTTTTGTTTTGAATACTCTATGCAAGATCTTATAACCTCTTATTATATGTATATAATACTATATATGATATTATCTTGCTAATCATCACACTTTATTTTATGTCAAATTATCAAATGCTTATATACTAAATATAATTTTCTTTATTATTATCTATTATATTTGATTTTAAATGAATTACATTGAAAAATCAATTTGAAATCTTATAAGTAAAAAATAAAATATAATTTAAACACCTCGAAGTAAATTTTTTTTTTATTATAATTTAGATAATTTACGTTTTTTAGAGGTAATATTCATATTTTTCTGTTTATATTTAAGCTACATCAAATTTTTTTTAACACCGCCATCGCACAATATATTTATTTATACATAATTGGAAAAATACCTAAAAGTGTAATATTTGTTTTTATAGATAATAATATTTCTTATTATATATATATATATATATATAATAAATATTAATTAAACAAAAACGAAATAGGAAAAATATAATAATTATATAATTGGATTTAATAATAATATTTAAAAAGAAATATTTTCAAATATACATAATACACGTTTTCTTTTTTTTTTACATTTTCCTTTACATTATTATTAATTCCTATATAACACAATTTTATTAAATATATACAAAATGTAATATTGAATTAAATATTATTAAAAAGAAAAACAAACAAACTCTAATTACTAATTATTTATTTTATTTTATATTTATTAGTATATATATGGAACTCATGCATTATTATATATTGAGCTATAATAAGAAAAAATGCATTGATTTAATTATAAAATTAGGCAAACATACAAAATAAAAAATAAAATAAGTATATCGAATTAAAATAAATCTATAGATGATGCATATATACATAAATAATTACTATACTATATTATTTACCTTTTGTTTTACATAAAATAACTATAAACAAGTACATTTATATATTATTTTAAAACTAAAGTATTTTTTTATATTATACATAAAGAAGTATATTTACATCGAAATAAAGTTCAAAGTCGTTCGTGTATATATAATATAATATCATTGTATATATATATCTACTTATAAAATAAAAGAAAAATGAAAAACCCTTTCAAGGTAAAATATTGTTTAAGATTTGCGTAATAAATATATATATGGTATATTACGATGGATAGTAATGGTATGAAACGCTTATAAGGAAAATGAAAATGAAATATATTCCTTTTAACTTTGTGTGTATATTCGCAACGATATATAAATAGTATAATCAATATTTGATTTAGTTTTATATAAATATTTATTGTACTCCTCTGTAGATATATATACATATACACAGTGCGACAATTAATATTCCGGACTCAAACCATATCTCAATAACCAGTGGGACGATCTATGTGATCGAACAAGCGTTTTGAAGCTTGATATTTTCTTTATCGCCTGTAAAAATTTCATTGCATTTGGTTGACAAATAAAGTTATGAAATTTCTTGTGAAACAATATTTTAGTTGAAGTAGAAATTTTAACATGGAACAAAGAGCAGTCAACGCAAAGCTTGGTAAATCTGCAACAGAAACGTTCAAATCGATGCAGCAAGTTAATGACGATAATTGTATGGGTACAACACAAGTTTTTAGGTGGTATAAATGTTTCGTGGGTGGCTAAAACGCAGGCTAAAAAACAAGAACAGTTCCATCGAAAATCAAGACAATGCTAGTAACATTCTTCGGTAGCAAGGGAATTAACCATAAAGAATTCGTTCCAACTGGTCAAACAGTCAGTGGCGCATATTATATCGAAGTTTTGAAGCGTTTGATGGGCATGATTCGTCGTATTCCACCTGAATATCGTGAATCAGAGAGTTGGTGCTTGTTACACGATAATGCACCGAATCACACTTCACTTATTGTTCGGCAGTTTTTGGCCCGAGATCAAGTATGTGTGTTAAATCATTCACCGTATTCACCTGATTTAGAACTATGTGACTTCTCCACTATGTGAACTATGTGTTCCCAAAACTTAAAATGAAATTGGAAGGATGTTTTTTTGATGATTTGAAACAATTCAAACAAACTACACGCGCACTAGAGGCAATACCACAAAATGAGCTGGAACACGCATTTAAATCATTAGTAAATCGATGTAACAGTTGTATTGAATCAGGAGGAGAATATTTTGAATAAATAAAAAAAAAAAATTTCAAAAATCGTGTTTTTAACGTATTTCCTAGTCCAGTCCGGAATATTAATTGTCGCACTGCGTATTTAAGCATATACAGAGAATGTTTTTTTTTTTAAGTTGAATGAATTAAAATATTATAATATAATGTACGTATTATAATGAAGACATTGTATTAACATATATATATTTATAAAAAATCCGCACAGATATACGAAAACTCATATTGTTTGTATACGTATACAATTTTAAGGTTTCTTTATAACAATTCTATAAAATATCAATATATAGTTCTGTCTATAAAATAGATATATTTCTATATAAATTTTAATATAATACAATATTGTTCTATAATATATTCTATACAACGATTTTGTTTCTACTATAAAAAATTGGTTTTAAAAAAACCTTTTAAACATTTTTTTCTACATTTTCTGCATTACTACATTCAATAATATATATAAATTAAACATTTTTATAACAATTTCCTAAAATGTTAATTACATTATTTATATACATGGGGATTTATTGATGTCCTTTATTTGTATATATCCTATACGATTATAAATCAAAAAGAAATGTCTATAAATGAATTTGCACTTCATCACTTTATTCGCGGGTCTTTTGAAACCCGCGATATTTTTTTGAAACCGGAAATGTTTTAACAATAATACAAAATAAATAGTATATTTCTCTATAATAAAATAAATGATAGTTTTATTTTTCATTCATGTATACAGGTATTTTATAGAAATATAATATAATCCTCCTTATGGTGAGCCTCCCTGGGAGTCAAATTTAAAAATAAATAAATATATAAATAAATAATATAATCGGTACGGTTTTTTTCTTTTTGATTTGACACCTATATTGAATTATTGATTATAATAAAATTATACCTGTTTGTGTGTTTTTTTTCTACCTGTATTTGTATGAGAACATTTTCATATATAATATTAACGTAAAGTGGCATACATCAATTGAATGAAAGTTTCCCACGGTCTCGTGCAATTTTCAGCAATCCATTTACAAGCTTAAAGAACAGTTTGTTTTATGGTTGAGCTATTCTTTGAAATGAATTATATGAAAAAATTAACATTATAAATTTACCGGATAAAATTGAATTTGTAAAAAAATAATATATTTTAAGCAATTGCGTTGAAATTTGACAGAAATATTCTCGATTAAGAATACATAAAAGATATTAAGATTTGAATATTCACAATTATATGGATTTCAAGTTATGACCATTCAAAGAATGATTAAAATTTACCAGCAAAACGTGAATTTCTGAAAAAATATTCTACTTTAACCGCAATTCCCCTGAAAATTGGCAGAGATACTCGTGATACAGAATATAAAATAGATATTTAGATTTGAATATATATAATCATTACAATTAACTGCATTTCAAGTTATAACCATACAAAGAATGATTAAAAATTTACCTGTAAAAATTAAATAATACTATGGTATATATATATATATATATATATATATACATTTATACTTATACAGTGAAACAATAAAATTGTTAAACACCCCTGATGAATTTCAAAATTTTAAGGACTTACTTTCGGTATCCCACATACATATAATCTTTTCGGTATCCCACATACATACATACATATAATAATTTTGAAATAGATTGAATGCTCGTAAAGATATAACATTATACATTTATTGAACTATATATATTTATAGAAATCAAATCAATTGCTATTCTTATATAGTTTTTAAAGGAAGAGTTTGTGAATAAATAAATAAAATAAATAAATTTTAAAATCATAATATAGTCGAGTTTTTTTTATCAGCATTGCGGTAATACTCTGTGAATATTAAAGACGGAAAAACATTTTTAGTATATATGGTATATACCATCAAGGAATATAAATTATATAACATAATCATAAAAGTCAAATAATTTGTATGCATACAAAATATATAGAGGTATATAGTTAGTATAAATTTAGCCAAACATCAAAATATGATGAAATGAAACAAACATTTTTATGATTATTATTATTATTATTATGATTATGATTTTAATATAATTTTATTATTATAGTTTTATTTAAAGCAAAAAAGAGAAAAAAAGAAAAGGATTTACTAAATTGCAATAAACGGGTGTATTTTTATTTATTGCAAAAATGTATATAATATAAAAATTAAAAAGAGAATAGCCGCTAAAAATTAAAAAAAGATGTTTAAAAAATATTGTTAAAGATTTCAGAGTTGTGTTTCGCAAAACACTCTTTGTATTTATTGTATATTATAATAAAATTATATAATATATGAAATGAAGAAGAAAAATATTTATGGAATATTATTATTATTAAACGAAACCGATTATTTATAATTAAATTACTAATTTTTTTGTTTTTTGTTTAAAATGAATTATTGTTATTTTTTATATTATATTATATGTATTTTATCGATTTGAAATAGTTATTATTATATTTACAATGTATAAATGTCTATAAATGAATTGAAATGTAAAATCATTCAATATTTTTTTCATATTTTTACGATTGATATATTTTCTAAAATAAATTACGTTTTTTAGGTTCTTTTAAAAATAATGTTTATAAAAACTATAAAATAATGCAAAATATATTTTCTTTTTATTAAACAAAAACAAAATTATTCATTTTTTAATCCCAAAACAATATCCTAACTAAATAAATAAAGTATAAAAAAAATATTAACACAGTGTTTTATTTTTTATATTTAAGCATTTAATTAAGTAATTTGATATTTATATCGTTCCTTGATATTCTTATAATAAAACTGTATACAGTTTTTGTTTTATCAACTGCATGTATTATTATTATGTATAAAAAAACAATTTTAATTACATGATTTTATTATTTTTTTTACATTTTTTAAATATATTATTAAACATATAATTTTTATACAATATATCATTTCACACAGTCATATATAGTTATAAAATAATAATTGTATATATTAATAAAAACATTTTTTTATAAATATACAATAAATTTTTATATATATTTATATATGTATGTATATATATTGAAGAATTAAAAGTCAAATAACAAAAACATGCATTTTTATATTGTATTTGTATATATATAGTTAATAATTTAAAATCTAATAAATAAAAACACGTACATTTCCAATTGAAAAGAATAATAATATAAAAAATATCAACATATTATTATAAATAAAATTATTTATACCTCGTTTTTCATCCCATCATCATCTCGACGATGTTTTTCATATTATATATATTTACAAATTACACTATACAAATATACAATAAAACAAAAAACGTAATGTATAACATTTATTTTATTTTATATATACAATTTTTTAAAATGTAATTTATTTTGTTGTTTTATTTTATATGTATAAAAAAAACAGTATAATTGTAAATAATTCATATAAATTGTACATAAAATGAAATAAGATTTATATTTAAGAGCACTTACGATACGCAGTATATTAAGTTACTTATTAGTTTGGTCGGATAGTTTTTGAAATATATTCTAAATCTTTCTAATTTTTTATGATTTTCGGGATTCATTTGGTTTTATCAATAAAAATCACAGGATAACGACTGGCTAATAAATATGAAAAAATTATATTCATTGATTTTTTTTTGTGATTCCACTTCGGATTTCTGACTGATCTTGTTTCATACCAAAGGAATATTATAGGTATATTTTGCTTTTTTTGTAATCGATTCAATTTTGGGTGTGAAGTTTTGATGAAAAAAGGGGATTCCGCGGTTTGCACTCATAGAAATTCAATAGACTAATGGGAATTAAGTTAGGGTGGAACATCATTTTGAGGTAAACATTTTATAATAATTTTATTATAATAGTGATAAATGTTCAGTTGCCAGTGGTTGCTGTTCTAGGTGTTGGCCAGGCAGCGGGGGTTATTTTTTTTTAATATAAATGTATTCATATTCATATATACAATAATAATAATAATAATAACAGAGCTATATATTCGATTTATATATATCCATATTTATTAATAATAATATTATTATTATTATTGAAATTATTTTATTAAATGTATGTTATTGCGTTAACACTTCTCAATTTCATAAATTTTTTTTTTATTGAACAAAAAGGAACAAATACATATTTTATGTTTAAAAATATTATATTACAGGGCTGTATACATTGAATCGACATATAGTTATTTTATATGTATATATTCTAGAATACCTCTTATATATATATATATAAATAAATAATTACCACTTTTCTTATTCAAAATATATTATTGTTCAATTGAAATATGAAGATATGTTTATATTTATTCATATATATAAATTATTATTAAAATAATTTCACCTGTTTAGGCGCCTTATACAAAATTACTCCGTCCACTCGGCTTGTTTATGGTAATTTTTATACATAATTATTAATTTTTAATATTTATACAATATACGATAAATTGAATGTTATTCTTATATATATATACATTTGATGTTGACGACAAAAACTGAAGATGACGATATGCAATGTGATGTGAGATGCGATGAATGATGATGTCGTTGATCGTGTGTTATGCGTTTATAGTTGTTTTATATATATTATTAGAATAATATATATATAAATGAATATAAAGAAAATATTTTTTTTATATTATATTTATAGGTAGAGATATTATTATTATTATTAATTTTAATATTAACATTTTAATAAAATGTTGGTATGTCACGTACAACACAATAATATTCCATTCCAATATACCATTCAATATAAAGTACATATATTTTATTATTATTATTATTATATTAAATATTATTTTTACAAAATAATATTTATATTCAATGATATACATTTTTTATATTGTAATATAAAGATGACAAATTACTTAAAATATTATTTTATAATATTATAATATTTTATTCTTTTGTTAAAATATGGAAATGAATTAAGAAATATATGTTATGTATATGTATATAAAATAGATATAGATATATAGATGATGTATATTAACATACATTAATTGTATATATACGCATTATACTATATATATATATATATATATTATATATATGCTATAGTATATATGGATGTGATGATGCTCTGTTGATATTATGATATTATTAATAAAAAAATTATATTATTATTATATATATAGCAGCTTTTTCTTATTATATCTTAGAATTGTATATTTACATAAATGTGGTTGAATTTATAATATATTTATCATATTTATTTTGAATTTAATTTTTAAATAAAAATATATATATATATATATATTATATAGGATGAATCTTAAATCTCTAACAGCTTGGTTAAAATATATTTAATAATAACATTATGAAATCGTCCTGTCCGCATTCTTAAGGAAATTTTGTATAATTATTTTTTAAAGTAACTCTATTCTAATATTTCTAAAGAACCTTTTATACATCACTTTCTAAAGGATATTTTCTAAAGGAAGTCCTTTAAAATTTTCTTAAGGAAGTCCTTTAAAATTTTCTTAAGGAAGTCCTTTAAAATTTTCTTAAGGAAGTCCTTTAAAATTTTCTTAAGGAAGTCCTTTAAAATTTTCTTAAGGAAATTCTCTATAATTTTCTTAAGGAAATTCTCTATAATTTTCTTAAGGAAATTCTCTATAATTTTCTTAAGGAAATTCTCTATAATTTTCTTAAGGAAATTCTCTATAATTTTCTTAAGGAAATTCTCTATAATTTTCTTAAGGAAATTCTCTATAATTTTCTTAAGGAAATTCTCTATAATTTTCTTAAGGAAATTCTCTATAATTTTCTTAAGGAAATTCAGTATAATTTTCTTAAGGAAATTCAGTATAATTTTCTTAAGGAAATTCAGTATAATTTTCTTAAGGAATTTCTCTATCATTTTCTCAGGAAAACTATCAATTCTTCGGGGGTCCGTACAACATCAATTGCATTTAAAATTTTGACAGCGCTGTACTGCAGAAAGTCCAGGTACTATTATGCGAATGGAAATTTATATAAACTTTATACAAATCTTTTCGTATATACAATAATTTATTTAAGATACACCATGTATAAATTTATTGTATTATTAAATCGGTATGTATAGAAATAAGCAGAGATCTTTTATTAATTATATTACATGAATATTTTTATACCTATATCACATATCTATTTGTCCAATATGAACATATATATACATTTTCCTTGTTATAAATGCGTTGATATCTATATAATATAATATTTCAGAAAATAGAGTATTATATTTAGATATTTTATAAGAATATACAGACATACATACAGTATTTTTTTCCATTCAATTATAAATGTACAATAAAAATACGTGGGTTTCAATTTTTCAATATAAAAAAAAAGTTAAAAGAATTAAATATTTTATTTGTATCTCCATCACCATATGAATATGAAAATATGGCATCGCAATTTATTGAAAAGATAAATGAATTTTATTGAAAATTAAAACTATTCAATGTGTTTTCTGTCATTATGGAAAGTACATTAATATATATAATTGATGACCTACCTATAGAGTAAAAGTATTTCATTCAACAATTTTTGGTTGGTTATATAAAAATTACTATATATTGAAAATTAAAGAATAATGTTTTATTGCATAAATGAAGTTTAAAATGACCCAACACATAGATTTGATTGATCTTATATCTGTTTTAAATTTTATCAAGATAATTAACGTATAGTACTTCAATATAAGATTGAATCACAACCAAAAACGCGATATATTTAATAATGTACAATACAGATTTTATATTTAAAAAGATATAATCTCATGAATTCTTTATAAATTCCAAAGTTTCAATATATATTACATTCAAGAATTTTCAATAGTTTCAATATTATTAATATTTGTAAATTATCAGATAGCTAAAGATATAACCGCACACATCACATAACCAATATAACATAATATATACAAAATCAATTTGAAAAAGATGATTTTGTTTGTCGAAAACATTAAATATATATAATGTGATATATATTACAGAGGAAAAAAAATTAATTTTTATTTTTAGTAATTATGAAATAATAAAAAAATAAAATAAATATCATAAAAAAATGGTACAAGATATATATATTGTATTATAAAATAAGTTAAGAAGAAATAGCACTAAAAAATAAATTGTTGTTGGTATTTTGTCATTTGTTTTTTATTTTTTTACTTTTATTCTATACTTCCAATTTTTTTTTTAAAACACTTTTGAATTGTAATTAAGACCGAAATCTATTTATTATTATATTTATTTATCTTTTTTTTTGTTGTTCAAAAACGTATATAAAGTATAATTTATTCATCAGAAAATGAAAAAAAAAAAAAACAAAAAATTGTTGTTATGTGCGTCGAATATTTTTTTTATAAATATTTTTTTGAGATTATTTTAATGATATTCAAAAATATATATATATATATATATTATATTTTATAAATATTATTATTATTAATGTTTAAAAATTGATATCGATTCAAAAAAAATAAAAAAAAATACATCGAGCGCAGGTTATTTTTGTGAAAATTGAAAATCACAAAATAAATTATATATTTATATATGTATGTATATATATAAATAAATCGGAAAGTCATGAGTGACATTTCGATGATTAACATGCGTTAATTTTTTTTTTTTTGAAATTTTTGATATTTTAAAGGAGGATATTTAATTTTATTTTTGAAATAGTTATTCATTTATATATATATAAATTTGAACATGTGAAAAATAAATGTAGAAAAAAAAATAATTATAAATGATTTGATTTATTTTAATTTTATATTATTTATAATATATATTTGGTTTCGGAAACGTTAAGGTATAAATATATATTAAGTTAAAAAATTGATTGAATATTTATTTTTAGCCAAATTTTTTTTTATATTAAAGTTCATTAATGCTCATTCATTTATAAGTAAAACAAAAATTCGAATGTCGCATGTGATTGATAATATTTTATATGGACGCCAATATTAAAATTAAAATATTAAAATTATAATTTAAATTATTTTATATATTAAATGAAGCTATAACTAACACTGATCCTTAAATTTTGCGAATAAACTTACAATTCGGAAAGATTTCTACTCTCTGTATGACTAGAGATGCAATGGAAAATTGTGTTAAAAACTAACAAATTCATTAAGACACAAAATATATAGATTTCTGTAGTAGATATAGATTTCGAGACATTAGAATGAAAACTTAGAAATTGGTAGAAAAAAAATGAAATTAAATTAATGACTTTTACAATAAATGATCAAAAATTAAATATTATGATTTATATATGACACTATATGCTAATAAGATGTATTCGATCGCTATATGCAGGTATTTTACAAATGATAAAAGTTAATATTTTATTTGTTTTAGAATTGCATATAAGATTAAATTTAAATATAACATACAAGAATAATTGTTATATAGTCTATATTATAGTCTAACAATCAATTAATATAATTGTATATATGGTGTATAGTAAATTTGAAAATCGCGTCTCATTTTTCTTTTTCTTATACATATATACATGTTGTAAACATAGGAATAAACAAATTCTATATTTTAAATATGTAGAGTAAACATTTTTGTTCGCCCTTGACAAATAAATTTATATATATACATAGTATCATAGTAAGAAACCATAACTGCTGCATGAATGGATATAGAAAAATGTATACATAAAAAAGTATAAATGTACAAAACGCAGCTAATATATAGTTAAAAGGAGATTTGAATGTACATACATATACTATATATATATATATTGTGTATGCTATGCTGTTCAATGTAAATAAATAAACAGATGATTTTTTTTTTATAGTATTTCAAATATACATACAGTAGCTATATATAACCATATATTCTATATATATATACAAATATAACTATGCAGGAAAATGTAAATAGTATCATAGTATATAGGTATATCTACAAAACACCAATGACTGCGAATAGAGATATATTTCAAAGAAAGATCTGCAAAATTCAGATTTGTATTGATTCTAAATATATATAAACACTTTTATGCATAAAAATCAGAATGCATATGAATATGTTGTATACTTATAGTTGTATCCGGTCGCGGAAAAATTAATCTTAACTTTCTATAGTTTTACAGAAAAATTAAAAGAAAATTTCTATATATAAAATATATAGAATTTTTATATAAAAAATGTCTATATATAAAATATATAGAATTTTCTTTTAGACATTTTTTTTATGAATGATTATAATAATTTATATTTTTCATTCATTATTTATCATATTGTTTATAAGAAAAGGAAAACGCTCTGTGTAATAATTTTTTGTTTTATGATATGTATATATTCGCATAATTTCCATAAAGATTTTTACAAGTCATATATATGAGCAAAATTAATGGATTAAAAAGCATTTATATATATCCAATCAATTGTGAAAAACCGCCTATTTCCGAAAGAATTTAGGGAATTCATTTGCGGGGTGCGAAAAATGGTGTCCTTATGATTCAAACAATATAGGATATTCTGAAATCACTGAAATCGAATGGAAAATCGGCTTAGACTTTGAAATTTACTTTAACGATGTATTAAGAATTCATTGATTTTTCAAATGATAAAAAGAAAAATCACAAATATAAGAAAAACCATTTAAAAACCATTTCCGATCCATTTGGAAATATGGCTAACAATTTACCAGCTTCGCCCATATGATTGGGAATAAAATAAACTAATAAATTCGGCGATCCTTTAAACATTATTCATTGTATATATGTTTTAAATGTATTTATAATAATTATGATGGATGAAAAAAATAATAAACATCTTTCACAATAAATTAATTTCATTTTAATTTAAAATTTGCAATAAATGAATAAATTTTATAATATATAATAAAATTGTATTTATAGTTATATATGAACACATTAAAATCAAATATAAATATAATATATATGTGTATATATAGATAGAATAATGTATAAACAGAAAACGCGCACACAAATAATAAATAATAATACAAAAAAAAGCATTATTAAAAGTTCATGCTGTGCAATAACATTACAAATCGAAATTTGTATTAAAATGTACCGAAATAAATGAGGATAATATATTTTTTTGTTTAATGTACATAAACACGTATCAAACAATTTAACTGCGATGAGTTGTTCGTAATTTATCTATCGCCGAATCATTAATCAATTTTTTTCAAACAATATATACTTTATTTTTTTTATAATTTCTGATTCTAAATGTATAGTGTATGGATATGGTATATATAAATAAATATTCTTTTATATATGAAATTAAACTACAATATTTACCTGAGATTAGCACACTTATACAATCAATAATATATTTATACCTATTTATAATAATTCTTAACCCTATAATGACTGCACGTATTCATATACATAATTATATTTATAAAGTTTATGTTCTAAAGATATATATAAAAAAATATAAATGATATCCGTAATAGATTTTTTTTCTCATCGTATTCGATGGTGTGTCATATTAAATAAATAAAATTGTATATATACAAGACATAATATTATTATATATATTTTTTGAAACTAAATAACTATATAGAAATATTAAATGATTTTTCATATATATCATATTTTTACCTATATATATAAGTGATAAAATAAAACTATAATCCATAAAAATATAATTACAAATTGTATCTATATTGATTCAATCAATATATCATATATATATATCTGAAATGAAATGTATATATATTTACTTAAAAGAAATGTATATATAGGATGGTAATACCGCATAAATATATACGATTATATATACTTCATCATCACAAAACATACAAATATATATATACGATTATATAAAAAAAAGGTATATCAATTCAAATAATTATTTAAATACATTTTGTGTACATGTGATATATGTGTTGTGTTTATTATAAAATGTATTTCTTTTTCTATTTTATTTAAACAATATAAACATACATTAAAAATAAAAACAAAGTCATAAAAAACAATTTAAAAAAAAAATGGAATTATCCGGGAAATAGCATCTTTATATGCTTATATATGGATGGATATATACATTTTAAAATACACGCATTTCACAATTATAATAAGTATAATATATAATAGTAAATATGATTAACTAAATTTTGATACATTAACACTATATATATTTTCTACTTACATAAACATAATTAACGATTACATTTTTTTGATAGTTTATTGTTTGTCTTTTTAATATATGTATATAAAATAAATTATTTAATTATATATATGATTGAATATAATTTATCGTTGAATTTGTAATTTTGTTTACACAACTAATAATGAATATATAATTTTATACATCTTTTCAAAATAAATTGTTTCAAATTTTTCTTTATTGTTTGGTATCACGAGCGAGCGGTTTCAGTTCAGAATTTCGAGATTTTCACCTGCCGTATATATTAACTTAAAAAAAATAAAAGTGCAGATTAAAAGTAAAAAATGTATTCGATTAATGTGGAAAAAAATTTGAAGATATTTACAGAAATCGCCATTTTATAAGATCATAAGCATATAACAACAGCAAATGGAATTTATATTAAAAATTCAAATATATATATGTATTTTGAAAAATAAATAAATAAAGAAATATAAAAATATTGCGATAATTTGGCAAAAAATTTTAAAAATCGTTGATATAATATTTAATCAATTTTGTCTGAATATTTCAACCAACGACATTTTTATATCTATATATATAAATATTAATTAAATATAAAGGCAATTTTGTTTCTATATTATTATTAATTTTTTTTTAAATATATATAACCGGTGCCTGTATGTATAATAAATAATATACTACACCTATCACATTTCGTATATATTATTTTAACATATTATTAATAAATATATTAAATTTTTATCGTGTCGCTTTTATTTTATTTTTTATACAAATTGAAACACACCTATTTTTTGCAGGCGGAAATATATCATCATTATATATACATTTAAAAAAAATTAACTTGTATAAATATTATTGTAATTATTTTTATTTTAATTGTATAAAATATTTGTTAAAATTATCGCATTTACTTAATAAATTCCATCATCACATTTTATATATATAAATTATTTAACTTTATAAATAACACAATTAAAAGAATCCTTAAAATTATACATTAAATTATACAATATTATTTTTATTAATTATAATATAATACAGATTGAAAATATAGATAATATTTCAAATGATTATAAATGCATCGTTATGTTTTAATCCATATATTCACAATCATAATCCATAATACTTATCTCTTTTATTAAAGTTTAATCAATAATTAAATTAAAAGAAAAAGTATTTAAAAAAACGTAAAAGAAAGATTAATATTTTCATTCAGGAAAACTGTTAACAGAACATATACGTTTGCGATTAATATATATTCAAAAAATATATAAAAATAATATAAGAATAATAACAAAAACTATTTCACTGTATTTCTTTCAATTAACCTCAAGATATCCTTATAAAAGTCCTTTTTTTGTTTCATTCTAAAAAATAAATATGGAAAAAAAATCATTTTAATATCATCATGACTCTGTCACAAAAAAAGCATCATATCAAAAAGCATCAAATCAAATCAAGGACAAACACATATGTAAAATATATATTTTTTAATGTGAAAATTCATTTTATACAATTTTTCACCATATTTTATTACGAATTATTCATTCACTATAGTGGTTCAATTAAATGCATTGAAAATCAAGTTTTTTATATTGTTAAAAAAAAAGGAAGTTGTTCTTTCTCGTATTTTAGCAGAGGGGAAATTGTACTAAAATTTCGTATCTTTCATATTTATATATATATGATATATAATATAATACCAATATATAAATTCATATATTATTTTATATGATTTGGTATTGTAATAACCTATACATATTTAAACATGATCAGAAAAAGGCTCTATATATATCCTTTATATAATATATATGTATATACAAAATCTGGAGAGATTCATATCGGATCAATTTGATTGATGAATCCTATATAAAAGATAGGCGGTAACATTTTAATTAAAAATAGTAGGGGTAAATTGATTTCCTACTTTTTCCACGCTGTTGTAATAATAATAAAATTATATTTT
The DNA here is from genome assembly GCA_958336335.1 of Dilophus febrilis. Taxonomy (NCBI): domain Eukaryota; kingdom Metazoa; phylum Arthropoda; class Insecta; order Diptera; family Bibionidae; genus Dilophus; species Dilophus febrilis. The sequence goes on along the minus strand of OY284469.1, from coordinate 19,290,509 downwards.
ATTAACACATACATTCAGAAATCAATACTCTAAAAATATTCAGCACTCAACATAAATCCAATTTTCTACACACATCCAAATATTACTATCCATTCAATATTTTTATATTGCATAATTTTTTTTTTTTAAAATAGTTGTTTATATAAAGATTTGTATATCTATCATATATCGGCAATAATCAATTAGAAAAGAATAAGCACACGCGGCGGTATTATGTTGTACTCAATTTTCTTTTTCATTTACATTACCAACACTCCTACAACATTTTCTTCATTTTCCATCTAATAACTATATACATATGCATTCACAAAGGGGTTCGTTCACAAAGAGAAAATGTGAGCGTACAATGCACATACACAATAATCCTAATTGTTATTGCATTTGATGAATCGTCCGATTGCATATATAAAAAATACAACCGCATGCATTTCATTTAGCGTATAGTAAGTGAACGCGAGGTATACGTTTATTGAATCCGATAAAAAAATTTTTTTTTATTGATATTCTTTTTTGTTGCGGATACATTTTTAATTCACACATATCTATATAGATGTATAATAAAACGAGAAATACAATCAAATTCAATCTCCATTAAATTTATATTTTATACATGTTTTTATTTTATACTTCTTTTTTGAAGTAAATTCAATAATATTCGTATTCACAGTGTTTATATACGAACGAATTTGTTATATTTTGTAATACGTTTCATTTGTATTTATTTTTATTTCAAAATAATTTTTACTTGTGTTCTAATCGTCGGTTAATTCAGACGTGTTCGTTCGTTTATTATATATTTTTTTTTGAAATTAAATTTATAAACGTCAATTATTTTGAATGAATATTAAATTGTGCTGATGTGTCATCATTATTCATTATTATATTATCAGTGTGCAGTTATTTGAATACAAATTATTGTTTATAAATGTTATTATTGAAAAGCGGTTAATATATTATATTCATTTGAATGTTTAAATAAAAACACATAAATTTAATATATTTAAAAGTTTAATTAATACATTTTAGTGGTAATATAACTTTCGAATATCTAATTTATAGTTTTGTTTATTTTTTTTCTTGTGAATTTTTAAATAATATTTATGAATGGTTTATAAAATAATTTGTATATGTGTCTATTCAAAAAAAAAAAAAATTAAAATTAAAAATTAAAATCAAAGTGTTGTTAAGTTAAAAAAAAATTGTAATTTTAATGATAAAAGATTAAAAATGAATTTTTAGAAAGAAAAAAGTGTTTGAGTTAAATAAATTGCGGGTATATAAAAACGGAGTTCTTTTTTTGATCAGTGCGTGTTATAAAAATAAAAAACAAGATTTAATTTTTGAATTCTATAAAATTAAACAGAAAAATTGGTTTTTTCTTTGAATAATTAATAAAAACTATAATAAACGCTGATTTTTGTTAAATTGATTTTCTTTGAGATAAAAAGGAAATAAATTTAATTGTATAGAGTTTAATAGGTATATATATTAAAAGGATTTTTAAAGCATTTTTTTTTAAATATCAGCATAGATATTTAGTTATACTTTGTTTTTTAATTAAATAAAACTGTTGAATTTATTTATAATAATAAAATTTAAAAAATTATAACAAATTTATCGATAACTTAATTATTTATAGTTTAAATTTTAAATGGGGGTTAATAATTTATGTATATATAAAGTTTTTGTGCGAAATAATTCATTTCAATAATTTTTTTAATTAATATAATTTCAATTGATATATATTAGTTTTTTAATCATTATTTAAAATCAAATATACTTTACAATTATACAGTCTAATTTAAGCTATAAACACTTAAAAGTTTATGTAATTAATGATCTTAATCATTATATTTAAAAAAACAATTCATATACTATATAATATATTGATTTCAATTTACTATATTTTGCTATTTATTTGCAAGGAGGTGATTAATTCAGTAACATTTATAAAGAAAAAAAGGATATTTCTGGTTCAATTTTATATAATGGCATCATTTAATGGACAACGGGATTCAGATGAAGATATGCAATCGGTAAGATAATTCTTTTTAATATTACATTTTAATCATAATATACTTTATCACTATAATACAATAATTTGCGTGACTTATTTAAGATATATAATTTGTATTCGCCAAATATCTATAACATATATATGTAATACTTCTCTCAAGGTATATATTTTTATTCAATATTTCAACAGAATTAATTATATAATTACACATTTAATATTCAAATACCTATATATATTTTAATTTTTTTTCTATATATATATAATAGAAAACATGCAATTTATAATTTAAATTTTATTATTTATTATATACATTTACAAAAAACAAATTTATTAATCAATTTTTATATTAAACAATTTAATTGTCTATCATAAAAATGTAATAAACTATATAAATTGTATTTGCCATTAATTATTATTATTATTATCATCATGTGTTTTATTTTATTAATTATAAAATTAAATTTTTTAATTTATTTCCAATTGCATACTCGCCGTATATAGAAATAATTTTTTTATATGTTAATAAATAATTAATTAATAAACTTGAAATGTATTTATTTTTTTTTATTATTCCGAGATATATGTGCAATTATATATTTTTATTATTAATTATATAGTATTTTTAACGATTATGATGATGATTATATTTTTCCATAAAAAAAATTATTTTCAATAAAATATGAGAATGTCCAATATTAATTTAAACAAAAATAATAAAACTATTTATATGTATTTAAATGACACATATATTTAAATCAAAATTTTACTGCGAAAACATAATTTAAAATTTAATTTAATTTTGGATTTACCCTGAGAACCTTTAAAATTTGTCTTATATTCTATCAAACAGAAAAAGGGATAGATTAAACTTCCATTTTAAATTAGAAACTAATTTATATAAATTAATTTGTATTATATTTTGCATAATCCATAATAATCTTATATATATATGGAGATTAATATCGGCTATGCTCCATAAAAAATTTCGTGTCTCATCTATTATATTTGCTAATTCAATATTTATCAATTTGTCCACGACAATATATAGAATAAATAATTGGTAAAGCTTAAAGTCACAAAGTATTTTAAATCGTTCCAAGGGAATACCTTATGCGGATATCTAAACATTTTAATCAATTAACGTAAAATCAAATACTAGATTATTTTATGAAATAACAATCAAAATTTTTTTAAGAAAATTCTGTACATATCTATATTTGATCTGAAATTCTACATATCTATATATATTGTTAATTTCAATTATTGAAATTTCCTATATACATATATACATAAAAAAACTTTTCAATTAACAGATACAATTTTTATTTCAGTATAAAAACCATCGCTAGAATGCAATTTAACTAAAAAAATCTAATATATATATATGCATATAAGATCAAAATCTAATATCTGTTTAATCAACTCATATCTTAATACATATATATATTAGTATATAAGATGATAATTTATAATTTTATCAACAACATATTAAATAAACACGAACATTTATATATTCATTGTTAAAATATAAATAACATTTATATTTATGTCAATAAAATATCAACAATTATACAGTTATATTTTTGAGATTTCATTTATTATAACTATATAATTTTCTCCTATATAACAACTCACATAAAATGCATTTTTGCATTTATATATATACAATAACAACATACAAGAACAGTATCCATCCTCCATTCATTATCTATACATACCTGTTGTATATATACAGGTAACCCTCCTATAACGCGGTACTTCTATAACGCGTTTTCGCTACAACGCAGTTTGCAAACTGCGGAAAATTTCCTATAACGCGGTACTTCTTCAACGCGATTTTAGAGATTTTTTTTAAAATAGTATTCTAAAAAACTAAAAAAGTTTAGTTTTTCATTTTATGTTTATTGAACAAAACGTGAGAACTACACTCTTAAGATTGATTGTAATATTACTGCAATAAATGTTATAAAAATTTGCTTAATTTTATTAAATTTATTGTAGTAACCTCTAATTATACCATACTAATTCAGCATTGATTGATTGATTGTTAAGCAAGTTGTTGTTTGTAATTAAACATGCGTTGAATTTTATGTACGATTTTTTTAAACAAAATAATTTTCGGTTGAAAATTCAACAGACTTTGTTTAATACTAAAAAAATCCTTAGAATTGGTCTACTTGAGCTGTGCTGCGCCTTTGTTCTTTCGTTTCTTTTAGAATTCGATACATTCCTATTCTGTCTTCCTTGAATAATTCTAAGTTTAACCGCAAATATCTAAGTTACAGATATAACAAATAGAACAACCAAAAATATTTAAAAGTCTATTATTTTTATGTTGTTATTATATGAACTGAATAAATAGAAAATTTTTTTAAATAAAAACATATAAAAACTATTTTTTTTCGATTAGGAACCTAACCCTGATTTTTGTATGGAGTTAAAGTTTCCTACAACGCGATTTCCTATAACGCGGAATTTTTCAGGAACCTATTGACCGCGTTGTAGGAGGGTTACCTGTACTGTAAACAGACAGGTATATTTGATGATGTGATATGCGATGATGATCGCATTATGTGTGTGATGATGTTCTTCAAATATTTAGCTATATAACAAATTGATTTGTTCGATTAATTCTGATAATATACAAATATATATATTTTGTTTAGCATCCATATATATAGGTGTAAAGAGGGTATATATATGAATATATATGAGAAGAAATTTTAAGATGGTATATATTTTATATAACGTGTATAATGTATATATATATCTATATATCTATACATATGTTTTCACAGTAAATATTGATTTTTCTAAAGTAATTTATGTTTAATGTAAAAGAAATAATAATATAATAGATATTATTGTATAAGTATATAAATGAATGTTGTACAATTAAATATATGAATATCTATCTATATATATATATATATGTTGTACATTCGATACGTTTGATGTTTTTTCTCAGTCGCGCAGTCAGGTTATATATAAAGTGTATATACAAAACTTTCTGTTATTTTTGTTCTTCACTATATAGAAATATATAAAATAATAATATATACACACCATTAAATAATATAATTGTTATGCGATGATGACAATGAACTAACAATCGGTATATATTTATATATATATTTGAATTTTTTTCAATATATACCTGTGATTTATATTTACATATTTACATTTTTTTCTTTCGTTATACTCGAATTTATCACACTTTTTACATACCGGGATAAATGACTATATATCCATATAAGTATATTAATTTGTTATTTACAATTCCATGTTATATGAGTTCAAAATATAATTTTTTATTTTTAAATTAATTCAAATTTTCTTACGATTTCGACAATCGTGTAAGTGTATCATGTACTTTTTTAATTGAATATTTTTATATTAAAATAATTCTATGTATTCTATTCTATTCTATATATTCGATCTACTTCGCCTTGATTGACAAATGTACTTTAGTAGATTAAAAAACATTTAATTAGTTATCAAAAAAAAAAACACTTTAAATCATTTCATACATAACCACTGTGACTACTGTGTAGTGTAGTTGATAAAACGGGCACCCAAAATTGATCGTATATAACTTGGAATTGATAAATTTGAAACAAAAATGCAGAAAATATCTATAAATTATTATTAAAAAAAAGTTAATTTGGTCCTTAATTTTTTATTAATCAAGGGATTTCAAGTTTCACAATGATTGTAATTTCATGCGATACCCAGACCCAAATTTTCAGATTTCATTCTATGACCATTTCTTCTATCTCTCTTTGTTGGGTTGGACACCCACCCACAATATATCGTCTATTTTTCAAGAATTTTTTTCATTCATTAATATATGTGAGCAATAATTGGAAAATCTATTCTATATAATCGCATGCATATTCCTTTTGTATTATATCTCTCTCACATATATGTATACCTACAAGTAATAATTAAATAAACTCATTATAGATAAATCCAAAATAGATGGTGTGTATAAAATCGTTGTATATATACATATATATACAATTAAAATACTATGAATTCTTTTAAAAATGTATATACTACTATATATCTATGTAAATAATTTCCCTCTATTCATTATATACCGTGGTAAAATTAAATTTATATCTATGGATATATCTATACATAGAAGCGTATATAAATATATTTTTGCAACTAATATATAAGATTATCTTATAATATAATACATTGAAAATTTTATATTATTCCTTCGCATGAAGAAAATTTTTTAATTAGCTTTTTTTTTTATGATTATAATAAGTATATATAAGTGTTGTTATTTATTATTATTATTGTACACTTAATATATAATAAATATAGATAAATATTATATGATATTTAAATTAAATATATTTATATATAAATATACTTAAACAGATATTTGATTATGTTTAAAATATATAAAATATATATACTGAATTCTGTTTATGACTATATAATGTGCGTAAAATTGCCTGCATTATATATTTCCATAACGTTGATTAAAATTGATATTATAATAAATATATATATATAAATATTATAAATAAGATGTTTATCTGCAATTATAAAAATGTATATATATATATATATATATATATATATATATATATAAATAAACGAGTATATACATTACCAAACATATAGTGTGTATATATATAAATGGTCAACAAAATTAATTTATTTCTATTATTAAGTTAATCATCGCATATCGCATTCAATAATATGTTGAGGCATTTTCTATCTAAATAGTGATTATTGTTTATATTTGACCATATATAAATAGGCAGAAATTAAAAATATGATACATGTTCAAAAATATATTTGTGGTTAATTTAAATGAGGGGATAACAAGGGTCGATTTCACAATTATTTCACACTATATATTTTTAAATAAATATATATACATATTAATATATATATATATTAATATTGATTGTATATTATAATATTAACCGAAACACCCGCATTTTATTTTCTTATTAAATTTAAAAATACATATATCATATATATACAATATATATTTAAGCAGTTATATTATAGATTATATCCTTATCACCACTTTATTTCTATATAAATATATATACATATATTGCGTATAAAATAAACAAAATTATTTATTATATGTACATATAAATATAAATTGTTTACTGCTGAATTCACTAAATATATAAATAGCCCATTTAAATATATATAGCATTAATTTTCTATTATATATATATGATGACTATATTAAAAATTGCACATTTAATTTTAACATTAAAATTAAATATACACATATATGATTTTCATGATATATAAAATAATACCAATTTCAATATGGTAAAAGTAAGGGTTAAGGAAAATTAATGATTAAATATTAAATGCGTATATGAGAGTTTTGTATAAAATAAACAAGTTAATAAATTATTCATAAACAATTCCTTAATTTAGTTATATTAAAATTTTGTGCAAATTTTTATATGATGGTTGTTTAAAGATCTTGATTTTGATATGCATTAAAACAATCCACTTTTACAAGATATATATAAATGAAAGCGAGAATTCCCTATACCCAATATATATATATAAATAATAAAACATATTTAAAATAGTTTTGGAAATAAATTTATCATTTATTAATAAATTCATAGATGAATTTTTCTTCTGCAACGCTTAGATCGTGCTTAATTTTTAAATTTCCGGTGTTATAAACAAGAATATATATATATATATATAGACTATAATTTGTCTTACATATATATAGACTATAATTAATAATCCTTTTATATATGTTTCTGTAAGTTTTCATATTTTTCACGCATTAACATCTTTTCTACATTATTTATAAATTCCCAAAAGGTTATCAACTTTTGATGCGGTATGAAGATGTTGATGATCGATTCCTATATATTTTATTATTGTATATATAATTATATATTTACGATTATCAATTTGCTAATCATCTTGTTAATCAATTTTTATATATTTTTATACCTATATGTAAATTTATATTTATAGAGAAAACCACTTCTTTTCTTTTTAATAAATATCTATATATATATATATATATAATATTTTTAATATATTTCGGTATTTTTAAAATTAATGTGGGACTGTAAAACAGAAGTATATGGAATAATATATGTGTGATGATTAACATATGTAAATTTTTTAATTTGTTTTTCACATACACAAATGTATTATAATTTTTTTTATACCTCCTATATTATTAATATATAAATACACATAGTGTTTTATTTTAATTTTCAATTTAATTATATTTATTTATTTATTTAATTGAAATTAACAAAAAACAAAAACAACCACAAAAGAACGACGACGACGACGACGACGACGATTATATTAATGAATCTGTGCGTCAATAATATTTTATTTATTTATTTATTTTGACACGTTCAATACATAAACAACAAACACACTCGCTCTGACATATAATGTAAAAATTTATATAAAATGTTTTATTATTATTAAAAAAATGAAAATGGAAAAAAAAATTAATAATAATAATATAGCACAAACAAATACTGCTTTAGTTATAACAAAATATAAATGAATGTGTATTAAAAAAAAATAAAAAAATATTGAATTTATTAAATTATTATATTAGTATTATTGTTATTATTAATATATATATATATATATATATATATATATATATATATTGTGTTTGGCAAAATATATAAATATAAATATATTTATTTAATTTTTTTGCTAATTCAATAATCGTAATCATTATAATTAAATCGTGATATAATAATTTATATTAAAATCGATTAGAATATTTTATAGTAAAAACTCTATATGTTGTTATATTATAAACATATACAGATACACGCATAAGTATTTTATTATATATATGAATAATTTCCATTTAAAAATTTGCAGATTTATAAAACTAAAAAAAAAATAATAAATATTTTTTAATATATAAATGAAATGTGTTTATTTTGGTATTATATTAATAATATTTGTATAAATAGAATTAATTTTAGAAAATGTTGATTTTATAATGATGTTTAGAAAATGTTTTATAGATTTTTTTTATTTAATTCAATTTGTTTTTGTGTTTTTTCTTCCCATCATCTTGTATTAGTATTATAATAAAAAAAAATGTTTTCATAATAATTTTATTGTTTTTTTTTGCAATTTAAATTGGAAATTTCCTAAAATATTAACTAATTTTCTAAAGTAATTATATAATCACATATCATTATATCAAGTACAGAGTATAACTCTGTATAGACTCTGTATCAAGTACAGAGAGATAATTAAATCATTTTTAGTTTGGTCACAATTTGATGTGTCAGATATTTGTGAAAAAAAAAAATTAAAAACTTCTATTATTATTTATGTTATTTTCTTACATACATCACATTATTTTTGTATACAGATCAATATATTTTTATTAAAAATGGTATTTCATTTCATATGTAAAACACAAAATTTAAAATTAAATACGTTGTTATTCTGGAATAGACAAATACTTTTTATATATCCTGTTTTCTATGTGCGTGCGTATCACAACATATAACATTTATGTTACAATTTTCATTTTAATTCACCCTATATTTATAGAAATACAGACAGAGAAATAATCCACTAAATTAACACATTTTTTCCCTAAAAATAATATAAGTATATATATATGGACTCGAAATGTATATATGTTTTATTTATTCTAAATATATTAAATATTATAAAAACTATTTTTCGTAACGTATATATAATCGGCAGTATAATACCTTCTACTATTATACCAATTAATATTTATATGTATATAGTTTTTTTTTAATTTTATATATTTTAAGGAGTGCAAGGACGCATGAAAACCTTCTTTTTTTTTAAATATTACAAACTTTTAACTGAATGTTTCATTTGATTTTACAATATGGCTTATTATATTTAAAAAAAAACGCATGATTCGAATTTAACTATATTTTTGATATCTCACTATATAGTTCAATTCCAATTGGTGATGTTATAAATATGAATATTTATAAAATCTATTAGACAACGAAAGGATATTCCAGCTGCGCGATTATGCTTGCATGTACATTAGATCCTTTTCTTATTTGAATTTTTCAATATATATTGAATTTCCTTATAATTATAGTATATCTTATTTTTTATTTACAAATAAATGATTTTTTTCTTTAAATTTGTTAATATTTCATACAAAAAAATCAAAGTTTTATTTTATTTATTAAATCAATAAAATCTTATATATAAAGAATGTTTCATAAAATAAAATCTAAATAACATTTCACCAAATTTGATTTTTTATGTATAAAAAACGATTTTAAAAATATGTATATAAAACTAAATAATAAAAGAAAAAAAACAAAGATTACACAACTTTATGTTAAATGAAAAAATAAAATAAATATAAATTGAAATAATAAAATGACCTATTTGTTAAAAAAAAATGAATAAAATCAATATTTAATAAATTAATTAACATGTTATAAATATTTTATTTTATTTTATTTTATTTTATTATATACATATATAAATTAATATTCTTTTATGTTATATAGTGACTTAAAAAAATAAAATTTGAAGTGAATTTTTAAAGTCACGGTAAAAATGCTTGATTTTCTTCAATCTATAATAAAAAACACAGAAAATATGTTGTTGTTATTATATTTTAGAAATTATATATATTATGTATAATATTCATAAAAAAAAAAGAAATAGTATATATAGAGAATTTAAAAATAGTATGTATTTGATTTAAAAATACATTTTTATTTTTACACATATGTTTGAAAATAATATTGTTTTTTTCTTTAATTTATATATATATAGTACAACAGAAAAATAGTATAACATTAACAAACGCAACAACAATGTTATTGTTTATTGTATTTTTTTTTTTAATTTAACTATATACCTATATAATTATTATACTATATTTTTTGTACATTTTTTTATAAAAATGTAACATATATTTTTTTTTTTCATATTTAAAAAATTAAATAGTATTAAATTGTTGTAAAAAAATAAAACTCTTTTTACTAATTGTATTTTATTTTTTATATTTTGTATCCAATATAAATGTAAAAATGACGTTTACACTTTTTTTTACACTTTTTTTACGTTTACACTTTTTTTAATAAATAAAAAAATTAATCAGATAATTTCTTGATACTATAAAATACATTATCAAATACATAATAAAACATATATATAAATCTTTATATATGTGGCGAGTTGTAATTCGTAATTTAAGATGAAAAATCTGTTTCATATTTTCTAAAAAGTTTAAACATCATTTAAATGCATCGTTTTGTTGTTAATTAAAGGTTTTTTTCCAAGATTGTTTATTTGATTTTATGTTTTTTTATTTATGGTATATAAATTTAAAATCTATTTTGAATAGTACAGTTATATGTATAAAGTTTTGTCACAAATGCATTTGATGTAATTATCGTCATTTTATTATATGGTTTCTATTTTGAAAAAATGAAAATAATAAAATTGAAGAGCAGGAAACTAATCCAGTTTTCGTAAATATGATAGTTGCAAATTAGAAATTATATTCCTATATAAAACTAGCATATTATTTACCATCAGCAATAGAAATATTGATATACAATGTATTGTATAAGTTTTTTTTACATTTAAAATTTAGGGATTGGTTATAAAATACATAATATAATTTTATTATATAATATGGGGTTGTTTTATATGAATACATATGCATAGGCATCAATATATAGACGTTTCAACATATAAATTTCAATTTAGGGTATGTATAGAATTTTTCAAAATGAATTCTATATTTATAGCATAAAATAAAATATGCATATACATTTTTATTGCATATACATATATGCATATATATGAATGAAGTGTGAATGATATCAAGAATTATGTTTAAATGTATTGATTGTTAATGATGTGTACAATCGTAATATACACTATACAAAGAGATGCACATTTTTAGTATTACAATATGTTATGGTATTACAATATGTTATGGTTTTATTTTTTATATATATTACATGGGTCTACTTTTTACTATACATATATAAATATATAGAGTATCTTTTTTATACAAAAGAATTACAACCCCAATAAATTTTTGAAAGGGATGAATTAAGGAGAACGTCTATTATACACAAAAGTTGTTTAGAGTGTGTATTCAGACAGAGGGGAACCGGTGTTTTGCGTTATTGACCTTGGTGTACTTGAATTGTATGAATAATGCTACTTGAAAGATTAATTCAAATAAATCTTGTATTTAAAAAAAACTTCGTTATTATCACAGAGAATTTCCGGTTTAGAATATTATAAAGAATTTACATTTAGAACATTGTACATAAATTATTTTAAGAAATTTATAGTAATTTTCCAGATCTTTTTTACAAAATTTCCTTCAGAAAATATTACCAGGAATTCCCCAATAAAATTATCTTATAAAGACTTATGTTTTTAACCGTTAGTTTATTTAGTATAATTTTTGAATCTCAATTTTGTGTTTATACTTTACTTGCAAAGGGTAAAATAGTAAATTATCCCCTACAAAAAAAATCCCCATTTGCAGTTATATGTCTTACAGTACTCTAGGTAAAATTTTCTACATGAAATCTATTAAAGAATGAAATATCTATAAAAGAAACAAGAAAATTAAATTCAATAAAATTTAAAATGGAGTTCATGCAATAAAATTGAAAAACTTAGCGGAATTGTTAAATTCATTTCATTTTATTTGTATATTGTGCTGCCAATAATCCAATATATATATTAAAATATACAGATATTGTTTATGCGGATGGGCTTGGACATAAGTATAAATAAAATTAATTTAAAAATTAGAATAATAAAAACAATATTTTTATTTATTTAATTTTAATAATCAAAAAAAAAAAAAAATAAAATAAAACTAAACCGCACATAAGGCGTGGTTAATTTTATATCATCAGAGTATTTTTATAAACTATATGTATTTATTTATATATAAACGTATATAATATATTTTAAAAAGTAACATTTTTTATTTTCATAAATATTTTTTCGTATACGTGTAGAAATTATTCACCATCTCAAAAGATATATAGCTATAATACCAATCAAATATAAATATTATAATAATGTTTTTTTTATATATATATATACAATCCAACGATTTCAAAATATATAAAAAGATATTTTGATATATTAAATATTGATATATTTTTCTTATTTGTATATATACTTTACTTTATATTCTTTTTCTTATATTATATGTTATAAGAAAGATGTATGTGTACAGAATATATATAAGGTGTACATCATTTTTTTTTCTATATAAAAAAATCTTATAGATATACATTTCTCTATACTGCGTAAGAGTTGTGTATTGTATATTCTATAAAAATATTAATAAAAAAAAACGTATGTTTTCAAATATATTCTATATACTTATATTTCTTTTGTATCACGTAAAGTATATTCTTATATATATATAAGAATTATATTCATATCGTAATATATATCTTTATATACATTTATATTCTTATATTGATCGCTGCTATTAACATTTTATAAAATGCTGGTTTCATATTGGCGTTTTTTTTTTATTATTTTAATATATATTCATTACATTAATTTATATATTTATGAAATAACCAATCACAGCATATAAGAAAAGTATGGCTAAAGAATAATATTATTATATATACGTTTTATGATCAAACGGGTATATAGAGAATTTTATATATATATATATAAAAATTTTATGTAATTTATGATTTATGTATATTAAATGTATTTTATAATTTAAATTATTCATTGTTTTACATAAAATAAAATAGTATAAAGATATCCATATTTGCGTGTACATATATATAATATAAATAATTTATACAAATTGTGTATATTTTTCCATATAAATATTATATATATATATGTATATTATAGTTGAAATTACTCTATCGTTGAATATAGAAATATATATTTGATGTATGTACAAAATTGCTTGCTGTTTTTTTTTATTATTCACACATCTATATATATATGTATATATTATGCACATATCAGCTTAAACTCAATTAAGAATGTTTCCAATTATATTTTTTACTTGAGTATGACGCTTTAAAAATTATATCTTTCATTTGTTACTTCCATAAAAATTCACATACTATATATTCACTATAAACATCATATCAATTAAAACTATATATACAAATTTGTTATGTTAAAAATAAAAGAAAAATTTAAATATTCATTGGAATTTATTCATAATTCGCTTGAAAAGATTATTAAACAGCTAATAATATGTATATTAGATTTTTAGTGATATTAAATTATAAAAATACATAAAATTGATTCCTATCTCATTTAATCATCATTCAATTATTTACACGCATCTTCTACTGTATATTAGAAACAATTTATATAACGCTTTATCATCTTAACCGCGTATAATTACATTCTATAAATTGTTATCGATGTAATTATTTAATTCTTTAATTCATACACATATTATCGAAGGTATTCACAAAATTTCACAAATCTTATATAAAATGTGTCTGTAACAAGTAACAATCAACAATCAATATATGAAATAATAATATTATAATAATCTATAATGGCGCTATTAATTATTAAAAAAATTTTAAATTATTTTGTATTTTATATACATATACAGATATAGATATATATAAAAATAATATTTAAACATAAATACGTATAAATAGAAATTTATTTATACAGACATCAACAGACAATCAATACAATTCAATATGTACTTTAAAAACAAAAATAAATGTCATTATAAACCGATTTTGTTTATAGATATTTGAATAAAATCAAGTTATATATAATATATAATATAAATAAATTACAAAATTTTACATTAATTGCTAAATTAATATTGATTAAGTTAAAAAAAATTATAAATTACATAAAAATTAGAGATGGACATTTGCTTTTTTTTTGGGTCGGCATGTTTTATATTTTTTTTTTTGGTCAATAGAAAAATGTTTAATTTAAAATTCATTTATTTTATAAACATATTTATTCAAAAACATATTTATAAAATTATTATATATTGTATATATAAAAATAAATATGAAAATGAACAATTGAACATAAACAAGTTTTATACAAATAATTGTTTAACGAATTGTTTATAAATCATCTAAGGTAAACAAAATCATATATAATGTGACAAAAAAGAAAAATGCCGCATCTAAAAATTAAAAAAATAAACCTTAATATAATGAAATCAGTTCTTATAATAAGTAATAATTGTATACATAAAAATGTTCACGCCGATAACTTAATTAATTACTAAAATAGTTATTCGAATGTATAGACGAAAAATGACAAAGGGTATAAAAACCTTTGTTATTCAAAGGTTCTATTATATTGAAAGGCAAAATTATTATAACAATTGTGGTAGACTTCCGTGGATTAAATGTGAAAAATAAATTTGAAAAGAAATTTTTGCGTTTGTATAGCAAAAATAGCGTTTACTTAGCACGAATATAGTGTGAAGATGCAATGAATTCCAACAAATAGAGAGGAATTTACTATTATTTTATATCAATGAATCAAATAAAATGAAAACATTTTATTGTGTTTTTTTTTTGTTAAAAATCAACTTTTATTAAATTATAATATATTTCTGTATATATTTATATATGGATTTGCACCTATAAATATTTATTAGCAACACGACAAACGTGCGCCGTTAAATTTGATCGCCTGTGAGGCCCACAAAAGGATATGTATTCATTTGTATATATGTATGATTTGATATTATCATATAAGGGTTTGATGGGAAACATACAAAATTTAGGTTTGATTTAAAATTGCTTTCAAATTATTTATCTCAAACCATGAATTATTATTGATAATTAATCGATGAATACAAAATTATGTATTATATATTTTTCAATTATTTATTTTTTTATATTGAATCAAAATCGATGACAAAAACTTTATATATGGTAAATTATTCGATCGATAATAATATATTTTATGAAATTAAATACTATATATATATATATTGATTATTATAAAAAATAAAGTTTTTTTTTAAACACTCGAAAGAATTTTGTTTCAAAACAACCGTATATTTTCAAAAGAGATTTTGAACCATAAAAAAATAACAAAATTGTATTCTTTATTTTTTTACCTGTTTTCATATATTTCATCGTTGAATTTTCAATTGTTATTAAAAAGGTGTCAACAGCGTGTAATTCTGTGTATTGTTGTTATTTACTTTTGTTCCACATGGTTTTTTTTCAGTTGGGCGCTAGGTCACATTTCGGTCGGTTTGATAGACCTTTTGATGTGTCAATAACCTGATGATGATGATGTTTTGTTATGTTCTATGTAAATGGTTTTTTTTTCTTCAGAAACAAATATATATGTTTTAATGTTACACATTGTTTGCCATGAATGATGTATATAAATAAATATGATTATATATAATCTTAGATACAAATATTTTAATAAGATCATTTTTATGTGTATTTTTTATTAATTAAAAGACTTAAAAATCGATTTAATAAGGTATACCATTCATTTAAATACTTAATTTAGATTATTTTATACTTTATTCAACAAATTCAACAGGGATAAAGAAATTCAATCGCATATAAATTGTATATATATTTAATTTAAAACCTTTAACAGTATAACAAAATAAAATGAAAAGCTAAATAATATAAAAGATTATCATAAATCAATCGCAAAATAAATAATACGATATTTCTATAGTAAAATATAAAACGATATTTTGCCAATTACTTTATTTTAAAAAAAAACTATTGCCATTCAAAAGCTCTAACTAATTTAATTTATCTAACAAACACCACGTTCACTGCATTGTTAATTTTTGTATTTAACTGTATATAAAACCAAAATTAATCTTTTTTCGAATCCTTTCGGAAACATCTTTTTTATACAAAAAAAAAAAAATATCATCCATATTGCAATTCAATCAATACTATGTGCATTTCTAAAGATACCGCCTTATTAAAAAATTTTCTAATGAATTTATAGATATAATATTTTATCTATCGAATTTTATATATTTATTGATTTATTGACAAATATGTTTTGCAAAATAACATAAAAAACATTGTATTGATATTTTAAGGGGTTTTCTATTCATTTATTTTTCTATTCAATTATTTATTTATTATAAAAATAACAATAAAGAGTTAAGGATATTATTTGATTAGATCGATCGATAGATTTTATTTATAGGTTTTTTTATATTAAATAATTTTATTTTAATTTTTTAAATTTGAAGATGAATTCAAATATTTGAGAAGAACAAAAAAAGGCATCAAATAAATTTATAAAAAAAGTGTTTTTGTGTGTTTATTTTAAAAAAAAAAAATCTTGCATTAATAGAAATATAACTTAAAAATTTAC
The DNA here is from genome assembly GCA_958336335.1 of Dilophus febrilis. Taxonomy (NCBI): domain Eukaryota; kingdom Metazoa; phylum Arthropoda; class Insecta; order Diptera; family Bibionidae; genus Dilophus; species Dilophus febrilis. The sequence continues at coordinate 19,273,114 of OY284469.1, read as the reverse complement.
AAAAAATAGTCTTATAAAAATGTGTTATAAAAGGACCAAAAATATCGAGTGTGTATCGAGATAAATATTTCTACGCGGGGTTATAATAAAAATTCATAAAACTAACTAAAATAATAATAATAATAATAATAATAATAATAATAATAATAATAATAATAATAATAATAATAATAATGTAATGCGTGATAAATAAAGATATATTTTGGTTGTTGATTTTGAATATTTACGCATCAAAATTAAATATTTATATATTATTTCAGAGAAGGGTGGTCTTGTTGTATATATCAGAATCTTCTTTTCTATAAACATATTTTTATTTTATTTTTTATTTATTTTGGATGCACTTTTTTTTTCTATTTTTTATTTATTCAAGGACAATAATTTTCCGTGTGGTCCATAAAAGTAAAACAAATAAGACAATCAATTTATGTTTTAATATATAGTATAATATATGACTTGAAATTTGATTTAAAATGCCGATACGTTATGTAATGTTTTATATTTTCATATATATGTATGTTTGATGGTTTCATTATTAATTGATTAAATGCATAAAATTTTTTATTTTGTATATGTCAATAATTTTTCACACATATTTTATGTAGTATATTGTTAAAAACAAATGATATTTTTACATATCAATAAATAAACCAACTAAATCAATAAAAAAAACGAATATATTAATATATCTACGCATATAAAACATTTATACAAACACCGACTTTTAATTATATTAAATTTTTATTGCAAAACAAATTTTTTTAATATATAACATACGATTTGTGTTTACATTACTTATTTTGTTTATAATATGTTTAAGATAACGATTTATTTTATTTTTTTTTTAATTAAATATACTATTTAAATTAATTTATTCAGTGTTGTTTTAATTTTCTCAAGAAATAACAATTTTTTATACAAGCAAAAAAAAAATTAACATTATTAATTTTATTAAAAATGTAAATTTAATATATAGTTATAATAACATGAAATATAATGCAATATCAACACAGTATTATATATTCTATACATACATACTCTATATATAAATTAGATTATTATAATTACATCATCATCGATCGACACGATACTTAAAACAATATAATATGGAATAAATAATTAAAAACTAATAAATTTTTTGAACCGAAATAAATTAAAAACACTTCAATATGTATTCATACCCTTAAAGTTCTAATAAGCATAATCATTATATATAGATATATTTTAATTTAAAACCAATTTCAATTGACATCCATTTCATATGCCACATCATCACCAATGTATACATTAAAAAAAAAAAGTAACTGAATTATAAAATTTCCAACAAAAATATAATCGTTTTTTATATAAAAATATAATTTTTTTTTACGAAATATCAAATACATTTCAATTAATTTTGTTAATGTTGTTAAAAGCATTGATTGGCAAAATTGAATTTGAGTCATCATAAATGGGTGTGTATTTACATTTATAATAATTTTTTTAATTTAATATCACAACGTCAAACACACACACATACACCGTACGTTTCTAAAATATATATATATATTTTTTTTAATTTCTTGTTTTTACTTTTTTAAACGTTTTAATAACATAAAATAATTTGAGTACATTATAAATTAAAAAAAAAATTAATTACATTCAAAAATACACACAAATAGAAATACAACACATCACATTTATTATACAAATATTATACAAAAAAAAAATATTATTAATAAATAAAAAAATAAACCTTATTATTAACAAAAATGTAAAATAAATGTGAAATGAATAAAAGAAAAATAAAAAAAATAAATAAAATTTTTTAAAAGTGATTTAATTAGCACTTCTCTTTTATATATATATATTGTATAATTTTGGTTTTTAATATATTAAATTTTATATATTGTATATATATAGAAATATTTTTTTTTTGATTTATGTCATCAATTTATTTGTTTAATAAAATAATTATAAATAAAATTAAATTTAAATTTCACATGCAATATTATATATTTATATATATATGTTTGTGTGTGTTTTCTTTTTATTTTTTTATTAATTTATTTATTTTAATTTAATTTTATTATATTATTTTTAATCTTAACATTTTTTTTTTATGAAAATATTTTAATAAACATTTTTAATCCTATATCTATTAATAATATAAATTTTAAAAGATACTAGAAAGAATAATATTAAAGATAATAATACGATAAATATCACAATGGGTTTCTATTGAAATACTTTTCGAATTCTTTAAGTATAATCAATTTTATATTATTTTTTTGAGTCACACCGCAGTCACACTTAAAATTGGCAGACAATAATAAATATTATTATAGTAAAACTTAAAATCAATAACACTATAAAAATGTCTATTGATAAATTAATCTTTTATAAGCATTTTTTTTCACATTTATATATATTTTATTTTAAATTGATGTCACATTGTTATAAATCGAATTTCTTTTTTACTTATCATATTAAATTTATCTGTATAATGCATATATATAACATATATAATCCAAATATTACAATAAAGTAGAAATAGATAATAGAATTCCTTTTTCGATGACATTTTTTTGTATAAATATAATATTTGAAATTTAAATTGATATTAGTTCAAGATATCCAATATTTCATTTATTGTGCACTTAAATTTAATTTTTGGTATTCGTGTTATTAAAAAAAATAAAATAAAATATTTATCAAACTTAATTGGTATATTTTTTATTTTGTGTATTATTTTGATATCGAAATATTTTTCTGTGTATTCATCATCTTATAATAAATGTTTTTGCAGGATGCTTTCTAATTGTACATTGATAATTCACATAAGAATATATTATGTTATTGAAAAAATTAAACAGAAATGAAATTAATTTCGATAAAAGTTTTTTTTTCTGTAATATATATATATACTTAATATAAATAGAATTTCACGATTTTTGTATAATAAAATTGTGTTAATGTTAAAGTTGTGACATTTGATATAATTTTAAAGGACGATATTATTTCTTAATTAAATAACTTAATTATATATATAGACTTTATATAAGTTTAAATTAAACAAACTATAATTTAAATAAATTAAACGAACTATAATTTAAAAGAAAATAAAATTATAATCAATGAATTTTATACTTTTCTTTTATAGCCATTAAATAATCAAGAAATAGATTCCGTTGATGCTGATAATTCTGGTGAAGAAACAAATGCTGAAGTTAGACAAGTTACATCCAATATGAATGGTCAAAATTCAATGCAATCAATTCACTCCGAAATTTCGTAAGTATATATTGATATAATATTTATTTATTTATACATGAGTCCCACACAATATATTCCAACGGCGGTTGTCACGGCACTGTCAATCTATATAATCTATTCATATATTTATATGTATTTAAAAAAAAATAAATAAAATTAATAAACCAAATTCATATAATTTCAGTGATTTATTAATTCAAAATTTCCAACTTCAAATGCAACCAAACACATCATTGGATCAATTATCGTTACAATTGCAAAAGATCAATCCAAGTGTAAGCATACAATTTTTGTTTTTAAGTTCCATAACTCCGAATATAAAATATTAATCAATCTTAAAAAAAATATTGTTTCACAAAAAAATAGTTTCATGGATCACAGACTGCCGCAATGGGGGCAATGTTAATTAGTGAAAATTATAGAAATGCTAATTTAAATCACATAAATTCAAATTTACACTTGTCATCGTTAAACCATTATCCATTATTACCATCATTACAACAACAACAACAACAACAATCACAATATTCTCACCATCATCAACAACAGCAGCAGCAGCAGCAACAGCAACACCACCAACAACAACAACAGCGTCATCAACAACAGCAGCCGTCATTACAACACCAATCACACCATGAACAACAAACAACAAATGATCAAGATTTACGGCAGTCACCGAATTCAAATCGTTTACGTGTCTTAGCAGGTCATCCATCACCACCGCAATCGATTGAAAATGGACATGGAAGTAATCGAAGGCAACCGAGTCGTGCTGAATCCAGAGAGTCAGCTAATAGTATGCAATTTTTTTTTATCTTTCTACCGAATAATTGATTATATGAAACTTAAATATTATTTTCATTTCTATTTTTCCTTCAAAGAACTCACTTTTTTTGGAAATTATTTTAATGGAATATATATATCTAAACATTTTCATATCTTAATTATAATATAGAAATTCATTCAATCTAAATTCCATTTCTATATGCCACTTAATATTTTATTTATGCCAAAAGTTGATTAAATTAAGTAATATTATTTTTGTATTTATAGGTCCTAATGGGAATCCACTCAGTACGGAAGAACAATATAAGCAAGTTCGTCAGGTAAGTTCATTCAATTAATTTTATTTTGAATTTATCATCTGTATTTTAAAGTTTTCTTAATGTACCTATATAAGACATAAGACAATATATGTAATTGTATAACGATATTATATTTTAGTTTGTAGACCATTTATTCATACTAACTCTACTCTACACAATTTCATCTGTATACAAATATATATACTAACACAAATGTTTATATTAATTTAATTATATATTGATTAAATAATTTTTTTTTTATATAGGGGTTTTCTCTAAACATTATAACAATAATTAATTTAATTTTTCATTAAAAAAAGCAACAGATAAATACGAATATTTACATATTTCCCCCTCATATTACATGACCTTTTCTTCTCATTAAAAATGTATTTTTCGTTTATCAGATAATCTTTTTCAGACGTGTTTAAAAAAATTACTTTATTGGTTGATAAGAAGCATTATTTATGATCAAATAATTCATCATTTATTTCGGTTAGACAAACATTTTATTTATGGTACATGATATATATATATATAGGACGTGTCTAAAATGAAAAAAAAAAAGAATAAAAACCAATTCTTGTTAATCCGATTTCCATATGAATTATATTGCCGACAAACATTATTTGTTCGCCCTTATTATAAATTGCAATGAATCACATTCAATTGTAATTTCCCTTATTTCCCATCTCAATTATATTCAGAAATTCTAAGGAAACCAATTTCTTTTTTAATAAATTAAATGTATATATATATATATATATGATAAATTGATGATTATTATAAAATAAAAAAATAGTCGTAAAAAAGAAATTTTACTCTTGTTTTTATTAAAACGGCTTTATCCTTTTTAGATTTATTACATACAAAATTCATAAATACATTAAATTTTAAATTCATAAATACAGTAAAAACAACATTTTTATTATTTATTTGTATATATAAAGAATTAATAAACATATTTTCCAAGAACATAAAATCCATTTCGGATATACGTTTTCAATTCAGATCATTCATATTCAATATATCCCGTTCACCGCGTATATATTCTACTACCTGCGATGTATTACCCCATAATATTATTTGAGAATATATAGGCATACAAAACATTTTAACTATTTTTTTAAAAATATAAATCTAACAACGATTATCACCATTCATATGAATGTTATATTAGCAAACAAATGTATTAAAAAAAAAATCTGACCTTATTATATTTTTTGAACATCTTTTGAAATTTTAAATAAAAAAAAATTATTATATTTTCAATTTATAATATATATATTTTATGTGTGTATTGTTTCATAACATATACGAAAACTGAACGAAATAAACTCCCCCATATGCATTTTTAGTCAATAATTTATATCAAATTTCTATTTTTAAATTGCTTAAAAAATTTTAATTTATATGTTATTCATATATGTTTTATATAAATGTGATAATATACAATAAATATATAAATACATCTAAAATACCAAATTTTTTTAAAGTTTTTCTTTTTCTATATTTAAACAACCAGATAATGAACTACTTAAAGTGCTGACTCAATTTATAATATATTAAATTGTTAAGATATTGCAATTCCATATAATATTTTGGATATTTGTAAAACAAATTGGTCTATATATGTTACGAATGATATTATGATTCAACAATATCATTTATGAATTTCATGTTTTTAGAACCTCTTATAAAATGTCCTTTTTGAAATACAAAACAACGTAAATTCTTTACACTATGATACATATCTTATATTATTTACACGATAATTTTTTTATACACCGCTATTACTAATATATACAGTAATATGATTAGAAACCATTAAGATTGTATATTGCCTAAAGAATAAAAATAAAAATACATACGACGGTGACATTTTCATCAAGGTTATCTAAAAATAAATGATTAATGCATTTAATATAAAACCATATTATTATAAAATATGTACATATTACAAATATATACATTAAAATCTAATTCTATATATCGGATAATGCATTTTAATTCATTTATCCGCCCGTTGTTAGTTCTTTATAAAGATAAAAAGCAAAATATTTTTATAAATCAATTTATATATGTATGATTGCATAGGTTTTACAGTTCAAATACAACTTTTTACAAATCAAATTCAACCTTTTACAAATCAAATTCAACTTTTAACAAATCAAATTAAACTTTTTACAAATCAAATTCAACCAATTGTATTAATTAGTTTTACAATATTTTTTAATACATATTTTAATTTATTATCAATTATTTTGTATAAAAAAAAGATTTTACTTAATTTTAATCAATCCTACGAAATAAAATAAATACAAAAAATGTTTTAAACAAACAAAATTTTTACAACAAACAAAAGAGTATCTTAAACTGAAAGGGAAGTTTTAAGCCAGTGCATTAACAACGGATTAAAATAAAATTTGTCAATTAAAATGAAAAACACCAAATAGCTAGTGAAAAGGATTTTATGTTATTTTGCGACAATTATTCCTTGCCAAATTTTTACCACCATATTCTCCAATGGTAAATCCGATAGAAAAATTGTTTTCTGAAACGAAACTTTGTTCAAATAATCTAATGTCGCATATATATATATACATTCTGTCAAATAAGTACCCGGAAATTCTCATTTTAAATTTTTCCGCTGAGAATATTTCAAACACTTTTTTTTCCCGGGTTGGCACAACTGTCAGCAACTATTCTGTCAATTGTTATTGCTGTGTGTCATTTAGTTTGTTTACGACGTCGTTAGGAACAAGTCAACGTCAAGTTTTGTGTGCGTTGCGATTTTCATTATGGATAAAAATATCGAACAAAGAGTTTGTGTGAAATTTTGTGTTTCAAACGAAATTTCTTGTGCCAAAACGTTGGAAATGTTGAAAAAAACATTTGGTGATTCAACCATGTCGAAAACTCAAGTTTACGATTGGTATAAATCGTTCAAAGAGGGGCAAGAAATGAACATGTCTCATGAGATTGCTCGTCATATTTTGGTTGATGTTTTGGATATGCGGAAAGTCGCAGCGCGATTGGTGCCAAAAGATCTAAATTTTCTTCAAAAAGTGAATCGCAGTAAGGTGGCTGAAGACATGATTGAACGCGTAAATTCCGATCCAACGTTCATCGAACGCATCATAACTGGTGACGAGACATGGGTTTTCGAGTACGACATGCAAACAAGTCAACAATAGTCGGAATGGCGCGCCAAAAATGAGCCGAAACCGAAAAAACCGCGCCAAAGCAAATTGAAAATCAAGGTGATGCTGACCGTGTTCTTCGATATTCGTGGTGTTGTTCATTCGGAATTCTTACCGGTGGGCCAAACCGTCAATAAAGAATATTATCTTGGCGTTATGAGGCGTTTGAGAGAGAATGTTCGTCGCAAAAGACCAGATTTGTGGCGGAACAACAGTTGGATTTTGCACCACGATAATGCACCAGCGCACAAAGCGATCATTGTGAACGAGTTTTTGAACAAGAATTCAACAAATATCATCGAACAACCACCGTACTCTCCAGATATGGCCCCGTGTGACTTTTTCCTGTTTCCGAAACTCAAATTACCACTTCGTGGAACCCGTTTTGAGAGCATTGAAGACATCAAAACTAATTCGCAACGAGAACTGAAGGCCATCCCGGAATATAGCTTTAAAAAGTGTTTCGATGATTGGATTGTTCGTTGGAAGAAGTATATTGCCTCAGAAGGGGCCTATTTTGAAGGGTATATAATAAATTTAGATGATTGATAAGTTGTTTGTGTTTAATTTCCGGGTACTTATTTGACAGAATGTATATAGGTTGTTTTTTATTCAACAGAAATATTAAACTATATGTAATATGTAATACAGTTTTATATAAAAATGTATACAATAAACATAATGGCAAATAAAAAGATAATTTTAGTATAATAAAATGTTTTTTTTCCATTTCATTAATAGAAGAAAAAAAAATTGATATAAAGGAAAGTATAATAGATTATTATATATCATATATTGTCAGGTTTAATAAAATTGTAAAATCGAATTGACCTTCGAATTGAATTGTCATTTTTGTTATTTTAATACTAATATATATGAAGTTTTTGGTATAATACACAATAAACCACATTAGTACACATTTTTATATTCCAAGAAACCTAAATATATAGAAGAGCATTCGTTTTTTTACAAAACAAGACATTAGGGTATTTTAGTTGAACACAAAATCAAGAAAACATACTTTTCTGTTATATATATGTATACTATCAATACTATAGAATTTAAGTAAAAAATTTATGATACAGCATAGCAACTATATCTTTTCTTGAAAATATTATTATATTATTTTGTGTATTTGTATAAGGGATGTTTTTTTATTCATCTTGAATTGAATGACAAAAAGGACATATTATTTTAATAATAATTATAATCGCTTTTTTTTTTTTTGAAAAACTACATATATCTATATGGTATATAAAACTAAAAGACAGTATCGATAACAAATGCTGTATCTATAAATAAATTAATCGAAATATATCGTCTATGAGTGCTTCTGAATATCTAGATAAATTATATAGTTGAATATTTTGTTTTCTATATTTATAATGTTTTATACTTTGTAAACACTTTGTATAGCGTGTAGCTATATTGTTTGGTAGATCTTTCAATATTATTCAACGTCAATTCATCAATCAATCAATAATTTAAACAAAAAAATTTCTTTTTTGTTCACAGACATTTGCAGATATTTTAAAATATTGTGGTTATGACTTGGAAAAGGAATTAAGAATCGGTAGGAAAACATTGCCGATTCCTAACGAGGTTCGACTTTTCAATTGATTTATAAACATATAATATCTATTTTCTATACATATTTCTCTATATAAATATGACCAATTCATAATTAACCGTAACATTTTGAATAGTATTTGAATGAAATTTGTTAAATTGACTCTATGGCTAATTTGAACGCATTTGGGTTGATCCAAATTCGAATCTAAATGCCATAGTCAAAGCAGTAAAATTTTTTCACGATTATGTAAATATAATCGGAATATTTATTTATTTATTATATACGAAACTAAAATATAAAAAGTACCATTAAAAAAGAAAATGAAAAAATACGAATGATGCATCTAACCCAAAAATTAAAACACATTTTATAAAATTTAAATAGCTAAATTTTAATAAATCTCGAATAACTTCTTGAATGCATATATTTAATATATTTAAATAAGATAAACTGCATAAAATGTATACCAACGCGTATAAATAAATATATATTAAATACACATACGAATTGCTATAAATAATATACATATATTACATTACACATATTAAAGTTATATAGGAAATTATACTAGTAAATTTTTGATATGAAAAAGACATATGGTTCATATTAAAATCACCCTCAACTTAAGATTTATTTATAAAATATATTAACTTTAAACTTAAAATATATATAAATTAACATGTTTTATTTTAAATAATATATATTTTGTTTTTATATTTTTCGGGTTGTTTTTCTAAATTTAGAAATCGCATATATATAATATAAATACATATTAGGACCGATTTATATTATACTATAGATATTCTTTCATATCATTTTATATATATGTATATGGAATATGGATGTATAATAAACTATATACAGTGTCCGCGTTATGAATTGCACGGTGGAGACATTTTTACATATTGAATAATCCCTTCTCGTATCGTATACATGATTCAAATGGAATTTATCTGCATTCACCGCCAAATGAATTACCGGTGCCATATCGTTTGGCCTTCCGTTTGTAATCTTTGGATTTGGGACCTCTTTTTAATTAATTTTTTTTTTTAATTAATTTTTCGCTATACAACCAACAATCTGGTTTTAGCGTCCAACAACAGCCTTCTGTTGTTAGTTTCTTAATTTGTGTTTTTACGGTGTCGGTAATTAGCCGTACGACCAACCGCAAGCGGAATATACAACTCTGTGTTAAAATTCAGATTCGAAAAATAACCGAAAACACAAAACATATTTTATGCATTCAGTAGGATTCGAACCCACGACCCCAAAATTCCGTTAGAATTTTAGGTTGGAATTTTTAACATTTACACCACAGAGTTTGGGACCTCTTAGTTGGTGGAAATGGGTTACAGGGGGAGATGGCCAAAATAAAACCACTTTTAGTTCTTTTAAATAATCAAAAAAGTATGATCAATTTAAGGGATAAAGAAAATTAAAAGGAAAAATCCTTTAAATGTTTTATTCTTTATGATTTTTATCACAAAAGTTAATATATGACATTTTAATCGTATATAAGATGCCTTTTAGTCAATTATTTTTAAATTTCACAATTGTGCTATTCATACCACGAATACTGTATAAATATGCACGACATTGTCATATTAAAAATCGCGACCGTATGTAAATGGTAATATTTTTAAATGAAATGAAAAAAAAAACAATATACATATTAAAATTAGATTATTTTTGAAATATGAATTTTTGAATATAACATAACATCATTTTCAAATTATTCGAAAACAGAAATATATGAAAAAAAAATGGTCGACGAATATATTTAGCCGTCATTTAGCCATTTCCATATACTTTTATTTGTTTATATCAACAACAGGCTATATGTACAAATTATATAATATCCTGTATATTATCTATATATTAATTCAAAAGATTCATATTTTCTACAATATATATATATATATATACATATTTGGCCTTGGCCTCATGGCCTGCAATTAATTGTAAATATATATTAATGCTTTGTATAATATCTAAACTATATATTCATATAATTGAACATCCAACAGGCAATAAAATTGTACGTTATATAATACAAGATCATTTATAATAGACCCCGATCGATGTTGAAAATTTTAGATTTATATAGCTGATTTTACATATATGAAATGATAGCATAAATGCTAAAATATTATGGATACTACTAGTTTTACTTTATGCTTCTAAATATATTTCTATGGATAATTATATATAGATCAAATGTATTCTATTATGTAAAAAAAAACTTTTAACTTTTTTATAATATTTTGATAACAATAGCCACTTGGTGTTTTTTTAGGGTTCTATCCAAAAAAATTATACTGTCCAAATACAAAAGACTAACTATATACATATATATATGTTCAACTCATCGCATTAAATCAAGATCGAATCTGCAGTAGATATATAAAGCAATTAGGTTTTTATTTCTTAAACCATATATGCCATATATACAGGACAAATAAAGTCATATAAATGAAAATAAATTTAATATTCGAAATATAGAAATAATTTATATAAAAATATACACAGATGGTATTTTTTTACTGAATATCTTTTACATTTTTACATATTTATGTCCATGAAATTCTTTATTTTTTTATTTTCATTAAAATACTCACATCATAAATACTACTGAAAAATTTCAAAATAAATGTGAATATTAATTGAAAAATAAAATATCGATATTTATTTATTATTATTATTATATTAAATAAATATATATATAATATGCATATGTACACCTCCGCCCGCATATTTATTATAAAAAATTTAATTATTATTAAAAAAAAATTTAAATATATATTATGACAACAAAATTTTTAATAAATTCAATTAAAAAATTAAATTCAAATATATTAATATATTATATATATATTTATATTATTCAACACCGAATATATTTTTTCAATATATTTTTTATTGTTTACCTAATGTAATGTATATTATATACATATTATTTACTCATTAATTTTAGATTTATTCTTTTAGTTTGTGTATTATCGATGATGAAAAAATAATATATTAATATTTATACCAATAACTAATAATATACCAACATATTATAATGTCTAATCGATTTTTGTTTTGCTGTATATTAAATATTTTTTAGTTATATAGATATACTTAAATTGTGGTCCTATATACGATATTTGTATATATATACATATATATATATATATATTTTTTCTTCATCATTTTATTTCAACAAATTATACAAATAATAATAATATTAAACAAAAAAAAAATTTATATAGTCAAAACACGTAAAATAAAAAAATTATTTAACATATACACAAATAACATATCCAAAGTAATATATGTATTATCTTCTCGTTTACGTTTTTTTTTTCTTCTTAAATTTACAATTATATCTATTCAGTATTTTTTTTGTAATTATTTAAATATTATTATTTGTACATCTACCTACATAATATCTAATATATATATATTATATGCGCGCCTTGCATCACATATTCAATATATATATACATATAAATAAATAATTATTTATATATATATATATATATATGTATATATAATATAGCATCATATAGATTTGTGTATTATTATTTATACATCTCTTTATAATAATAATAATAATATCTATTAATATATTAATATTAACATATATCTATATCTATACACGTAGCTTTATACAAAAATTGTGTGTTATTTATAATAAATACATATAATATTTATTTATAATTCTAATTCATATATATATATCTATCTATATGTGTATAACCAAAGAGTATAAAATCCATTTTGAATCGATTATAATACAAACAATATAAAATATATTTTCATAAAAAGATGCTAATGTGAATTGCTAACAAGAAAGGCGTCTGTGTTGTCTGATATTAATTCATTATTATTATTATTAATATTATTATTTTTCTATAAATATACATAAAAAAAGGAATCAAGTACACGGATAGATAAAATAGAAATACTTTTTACAAAATACAAATATCAAAACTTATATATATATATTATATATATATATATATATATATATATAGTACCTGTTTAGGAATAATATATTTCTTATACACAGATAGACGATATATGCGATGAATAAATAAAGAATATAAATATCTTGTATATTTTAAATAAACATCAATACTATTTTTTTTTCCTTCTAAATTCTTTAACTTATATTAATTTTAATGTCCACGATGCGCGTATTTTTCTTCCCTTATATTAAATAAAAAAAAATATTATTTCATAAAGTGGTATTAATATTTATTTTAATATTTTTATTTGATTTAACATCTTTTTTAATTTAAATACAAAAAAAAAAAATAAAAAATAAAATAAATAAAATTGTCCTGTTTATTTTAACACATTTATTATCCAATATACATTCGTTGACCTATACAAATATTAACCATATCTAAATATGTTGAAAACGTTGAATCCTTCCTACATGTTATTATTATTATTATTATTATTTTGTTAAATAAATTTAATATTTCAAAAAAGATGTTCATCTCTCTGTAAAAAAAATTCTTTTTATTCAAATATTATAAAATCATATAAAATGTAAAATTTATTTAAAAAAAACACATACAAAAACAAATAAACCTTTTTATTTAACATATCGTTTTTTTTTTTTATTTTTATGTTTGTTTTCATTTAGTTTTCAGAATTAATATTAAAATTTAATTTATTTAGTTTTGTATATCTATTTAATTATACAAATATATATTGTCTAATTTGACTATATATTCAAAACTTGGTAAAACGAAAATCCTTTTCCATTTAAGGAAATTGTTTTGTTGCTTATAAATTCAAATGTGTGATATTATTTCCTTACGAATGATTATAGACCGCATTTTTTATTGTAATCTTGGAGGAATTGAAACTATTTTAACATCTGAACGAAACAAAACAAAAAGGATCATATTCCATTCCAAGAATCCGACTGTTCAATATCCTATTTAAATCCTTTTTCATATTACGTACTGTATATGTATATAAAATTTTGGCCTTAGAACGTATTTCATATATGAAAAAAAGGTCTTTATAAATTTAAATGTTATTAAAAACAATTAGAAAATTATTAATTAAATAAAATTTACCACCCTTATAAATATAATTTTTGGGAAAGAAAAAAAACCATTTCGAATTTTTAACGATTATACTAACCTTTTATTTTACATATGACGCATTATTACTATGTGAGTCATTTTTAAAAAAAAAATATATTCAATAAACATATCATTTACAAATTATTCATTTCAATGTATATGCAATATTTAAAAAATAAACTATCTTAATTGATTGGAAAATGCGTGTCCATATAAAAATTCCCACGATAAAAATAATAGTATTTATAATTAATATTAATATACAACTCTCTAACATATAATAATTCAACATTTATTTTCTCTTTGTGAATGTTTTGTTCTTCTTATATTGAATAATAATTATAATAATAATACCAAAAGGTATTATAAATAAAAATAAAATGAGGTAAATATTAAAAAAAAAAACCTTTTCTTTTTATTAATAAATTCTGTGTATATTGAATAATGAATTTTTTTTTCACATTATTCTTACAAACAACAAAAATGAAAAGAAAAATAAAATATCAACTAAATAAACAATGAAGTACTTTGTGTTTAGTATTTTTTAATATAAATATATTTTTTATTTTACTAAAACGTGGTGGTATATAAAACCAACAAAATATTTTGAATTAATTCATAAAAAATTCATTATTATAAAATATGTAAATTAAATATATTTTTATTTATATATAAATAAAATGTATATACAATATTTCACCTTATTATTGTTTTGTTAGTTATTTATATGCCTTTGCGTGATGGATGAATAATGAATTAACATAATATATCGAATAGTTTTATGGTACTTTATAAAAATTATATTTATTTATATGTAAATTTAATTATTTTTATTTCTTTCACTATATATTATATTATTTTATTTTGGTATTTATTATTTGTTTGTATATTATATGCATATATATGTATATTTGCGTGAATATAAAATAAAGTATCAAAAATGAGGATAAGATCTTTTTATAATTCAATTGAGTATTTATTTTTTCTTTTTAATAAATAAAAATTGATGTCACCGCATCTTAAAATAAAAAATAAATAGCTTTATTATAATATTAATCAAAATTAGTCATTTATTTTATATACTACATATATGTTTTATTTTTTCAACTTGTGTATAAAATTGAATGTTAATAATTTAGTATATTATATTGTATGGGTTTTTTTTATTTGGAATGTTATATGTTTAAAATGTTAAGTAGTTTTTGCATGGTTTGATTTTCACATTTCTATTATATTGCGGGACGAGCACGCACATATTTATGTTGTAGTATCCACCTTAGATATGTCATTAAATCATCGGTCTATCAAAAGGTTTCCGTATCGGTTTCTTCTTATAATGCTGTTTTATTATAGTTTAATTATTTTATATAGCTTATCTTGTAATACATAAAAAAAAAATCACAAAAGATTAATGGATTATATCGATTAAATATCCCTTTTTATTACAAGGTATAAAACATAATTTATACACAATAGAACAGACAACAATATATACAAATCCAATCACATCAATAAATCACATAAATATTTCACACAATGCGACTCTTTACGCAGATATATAATGATCCGGAAATAATTCAATTACAATATTACAATATAAAATTTAGAAGGTAAATATAAAATTAGAAGTAAATCAATAAAATCATGTGGAACACAATTTATTGAATCTATATAATAGAATTATGTTGGAATAAAACATTCCAATACGTATATATAAACATTTTATCACATTCACATCAATTTTTATATAAATTGAATTATTATAAATTCTATATTAAATTCTATAATAATAATAAAAAAAAAGGAAAAGAATTTCAAATAAAATTATTTAGATTAATCGGTAATTCTCTGTGTAGTGAGTGTACAAAAACACATTAAATTTTGTTATAAATAATTTATTAGTATTATAATTTTTGATTTATTTCTATATATAAAAATGTTTAAATCTAAATGTTATATATTGGGACCTTGCATTGATAATGTCGATTTAGATAACATATGGCGTAATTAGCGTTATGTGCATCGTAGCACACCTTGCCCATATTCTTTTTTTTTGTCTGTCATTACTCTATAAATTTCAGTATATGTCATTTCATTGAAGTGTGTAGACAACAAAGCTTTTTATTGCTTCGAATATGTCGAAACACATGCTTGAAAAAACTGTTTTGCGAGAAAGTTTAATAACTTTCTTTAATTTGAAGAAAACCGCTGCTGATAGTTATCGATTGTTGGTAGAAGCTTACGGTGAACATGCTCCAACTCAAAAAACTTGTGAACGGTGGTTTGCACGCTCCAGAAGTGGTGATTTTGATGTGGAAGATAATGAACGGCCAGATCAGTCAAAAAAATTTGAAGACGAAGAATTGCAGGCATTGTTGGATGAAAATTCGTGTCGAACGCAACAAGAGCCTGCATTAGAGTTGAATGTAGATGCCTCTACCATTTCTAGACGTTTGCATTCAATGGGAAAGATTAGAAAGCTAGGAAAATGGGTCCCACATCAACTGAATGAAAATCAACCCAAATCACGAAACGATGCATGCCATAAACATCTTGCCGAGCACAAAAAACATAGTTTTTTGAGTCGAATTGTCACTGGCGATGAAAAGTGGGTGTATTACGACAACCCTAAACATATATCATCATATGTTGATCCCGGCCAACCATCAAATTCACAATCAAAACGCGATATTCATTGCCAGAAGCTTATGCTGTGCATTTGGTGGGATTAGAAGGGTGTCGTGTATTATGAGCTGTTAAAACCGAATGAAACGGTTACATCTGATCGCTACCGACGACAACGGGGCGAATTGGCAAAGAAATTGAACGAAAAACGGTCATTGATAGCTCGAAAACACCAACAAAAGTTTAATGCACGATTACAATGCCAGACCACATCGTGCAAATATCGTTAAGGAAAAAATTAAAAGGCTCGGTTGGGATCATCTTGATCACCCCCCGTACTCTCCAGACCTTGCTCCTTCTGATTACCATTTGTTCAGATCAATGCAGGTCAGCCTGACAGATGTACGCTGCTGAATAAATACTGAAGAAGTGCGAAAATTGGTCGATAAATGGATTGGGACAAAAGATGAGGAGTTCTTCAAACGAGGAATCAACAAACTTCTTAAAAGATGGTAGGAAGTCATAGCTAACGATGGGCAATATATTAGTTAATGTACTCAATCATTTTGTTATGCAAATAAATGCCAGTTTCAAGCCAAAAAATGGACATTAGTAATGCAGGGTCCCAATATGTAAATTTAAAAAATATATACTGCATTGCACAGTGACGAATTAGAATAGAATATTGATATAGAAATAATATAATGTTATTCAATTATATATAAAAAATATCACTATAAATTTTCTGGTAACTGTTTTTGGATCTTTGATTAAATGAAATATTTTATTTAGTTTTATTTTGATATACATTAAAAAATATTTTATTTAAATGATTAAAACATTGATATTTATTTATTTATTTCTTATTCTTTTATAACATAATAATATGTGTTTTTCTTGATTTTATATGTTATTTATATTACATTACTCATTTTATATTATTTACACACATATTGGTAAAGATTTTTTCATAAATATAAATGATATTTTATGTAATAAAAAAAAAAATTAAAAAAATGTATAATAAAAATAATTTGATTGATTTGAATGAGACACGCCTATCACGAATATATCATCAGAGTATAAAATATAAAATTTAAATTAATGTGATCATAAATTATAATATGAGCATAAATTATATATTTTTGTGTTTTTTATTGTACACATCATATGCAATGTATTTGAATATATTATATATAGACGATGTTATTGTAAATTGTACGTTTATATGTATATTTGTATAAAAATTCTTATTAAATAATAAAAAAATATATATACTGCTATGTAAAAAAATTCAATTCATACAATCTTTTATCTCTTATTAATAAATGAATAGCTACATTTCACTTTTAATATTATTTTTTCATTTGTCACCTATACATTAATTAATAATATTAAATATTATAATATAATGTGTGATGTTGAAAAATAGAAAAAAAAAATTTAAAACAAAAAACGCTCAAAGAAAAATAAACAACATTTGTTAGAAATTTTTTTACAAACTATCTCTATTTTCAAAACATCATAATTGGATTAATGAAAGAAAATAATTGTGTATAGAGTCAAAAGTTTAAACATTTTAAAAATCCTTAACGAATCACAGTTTAACGATAAACATTCCAATGATTATAAAATCTAAAGAAATCTAAAAAGAAAAAATACCTTTAAAACGAAACCATAAATTTCGTAACTTATTATTAATTCTTCGTGTATTATATCCGCGAGATATATTCACATAAACATTTAGATATAGAACACTAACAAAAAAATTTAAATGGTTAATTAAACAAAATTAATTACATATGTTTTATATAATGTTTGATCAAAAATATATATAAAGAAAAAAAATATCTATTATATATATTTTATATTTCATATATTTATTCAACATATTTCAATATGTTGTTATTTTTCCTATGAAGTGTTAGATTATAAAATATATATACATATATAGTTTTATATATATAGACAGTCAATATATATTGCATATATGTACAATAAACTTTACTAATTAATCAAAATTGTAATTTTCTCTTATACGAATAATAATTTTTCTTTAATGATTTCTTTATTTTAATATTTTTATATATATTCATTGATATCGAATATATATATATATATATATATATATATATATATATATATACAAGTTCTATTTTCTTTTTTGTTACATTCATATATATATGAATAATATACTCGTTGTAATTCGAATATGCATAAATATATATTTAGAGATATATAAGAAACATTATATATAGAAGAAGTATAAAATATGATATATTAAAATCTCATTTATTGTATATAAATAAAATATATATATATATATATATATATATGTATATAGTATAAATAAAGTTATAACATTCATCAATCAAATGAAAAATTGAAATAAAAATGTTTGACCTATGAATAAATTTTTAAAAGGTTCAAATGAAATTATCGTTTCTCATATCAAGTTGAAGTTTATACCATTTCTATATTGTGTAAATCTAATCTTCTTATATATGATGAGCACATATAAATGATATTATAATACATGATATTTTATATAAATCATAAATTTTAATATTAAAAGGTAAAAAAAAAATCCTTCATTTTATTAAAATATATGTATTATATAGTTAAATATATAAAATCATTTTTGTTTTGATTTAAAAATTTTCTATATAAATATTCTGACATTTTTTTGTTTTTTTTTTTGATATATCTATAATATAACAAAACAATTTTTTGGTTAATATTTTGATTGTTTATATACCGCCTTAATCTAAACATAAAAGCAATTAGCATGTTATTTTTTTTTTTTCGTTTATTCAGTTCTTATGTAACTTTAAAATTATTAATTTATCCTTTTTGATAGACCGATATATATATACTATATAATATATTAAAACCATTATACCACCGCGTACTATATCGCATATACAACATATCACATATGAAAGTATATTATTATATGATATTTGAATAAATATGTGTAATGTTTTTTGTTTTTGTGGTATCTTTTTGTTTGCTATATATAAAAATTAAATTTATATGCATATTCCAAGAGAAAAATTAAAAATATGTAACAGTAGGTGGTCAAATTAAATGAAAATAGAAGAATAATATTTACTTATAATTTTATTTTTTTTATAATGCAACATACGTATATTATTAAGAAGAATTTAATTACTAAGAAAATTTTATGATTATGTAATAATTATCACGAATATAATAATAATATATCTATCGAGATGTTGTTTGTATATGTATATATATGTAATAAATGCATTAGTATTTAATTTTTTGAACCCTAAAATTTAAAGAAAAATATAAATGAACTAACTCTAATCATTTTATAGTAATTAGTAAATAAAATTTATTGAATATAATAACTGTTTATGAAATATTTATCACTTTAAATTTGTCATTTTTACCACTTCTTACTTATATCCTTCGTTATAAATAAATATATATAGTTAAATAGGATCTTTCAATAAATCGAAGAAATTATATTATGTTCAATAACATATATATATATATATATGTAAAAAGATAAAATTCATCTATCATCATTTCATCATCGTTATTCTGCTTTATTCACTATTATATTTTGTAAATTTGTACCTATGCGAACTTATAATTTTCATATAGTAAATTCTTTTCATATTTATACACACATTCGTAATACACAAAAATAACACCAAATCTTGGTGTTATAGACAATCGAAAACAATGCCGTTTAGTCTGAATGCAGAACGATAGAACTTTGTGAATTCAGTTTATTTGAAAAAAATTGTTTCTATATGCAACATAAATATTATTTGGATTTCTGTGACATTGCATATTTGAAAAGAACTCACTACATGTATATTAGAAAGCAAATATACATAAATTGAATTTATAACACGCTTTTTTACACCTGAGTATTATTTTTGTTGTTTTGTTATTGTTCGTATTTTATAAATATTGATTATTATATTATAGGTTGTTAATATTAGGTGTAGGAATTAATAATGCGGATTTTTTGGCTTGAAAATGGCATTTATTTGTGTAACAAAATGTTTGCCAATGGTTGTTTGGTCGACATTCAACGCCATTGCAAGTTCATGTTGCATTCTACACGAATTTTCATCCAATAACGCTTGCAATTCTTCGTCTTCAAATTTTTTTGGCTGACCTGGCCGTTCTTTGTCTTCCAAGTCAAAATCACCATTTCGGAAGTGTACAAACCATCGTTCACAAGTTGCTTGAGCTAGAGCATGTCCACCATAAGCTTCAACCAACAAACGATAACTTTCAGCAGCGGTTTACTTCAAATTAAAGAAAGTTATTAAACCTCCCCCCAAAACAACTTTTTCAGGCACGTGTTTCGACATATTCGAAGCAAAAAAAAGCTTTTTTGATTACACTTCAATGAAATGACATATACTGAAATTTAGAGCCTAATGACAGACAAAAAAAAAAGAAATTGGCCGCGGTGTGTTGCGATACACTCAACGCTAGTTGCGCCATCTGTTATCTAACCCCGCATTTTTAATTCCTACACGTAATATATGTTATTGGAATTGATGAGACACATTTATTTGCTCACCCTTATTTTGTTTTTTATTATATACGCACAATAAAAACATTGTTATCCTTATTATTTTTGTTGTACATTACCTTTTATATATAACAATATTAAAATTCATAATAAGGATATAATAAAGTTGGATATAGAGTCGGTAATTGTATTGTAATATTAATATATAAAACATTTATCTGTATACAGATACAATAATTATTCAATAATCATGTAATAATAATAATAATAATAATAGGACTTAATAAATATGATTTTTTTTCTTTTTTTATTATATAGTTATATGAAATAAATGATGACCCGGAGAGAAAACCATTTTTAGATGCCTTATTTACATATATGGACAAAATAAGTAAGTTGTTTATATTATTTTATGATTATGCTATACACTATATATTTGTATATGTATACATATATAGACGATTATGATTAGTTTTAGTATATATAGATAATTTGGATTGCATCTGTCATATTGTTATATATATATATATATAAATATGGATAAATTCCGTTAAATGAAAACGTGTTTTGGTTTCATTCAATATTTCATCCTATTTCCTTATTTTTATTATTAAATAAATTATATATATAATATTTTGACAGACCAATTAGTGTTTATAACGAATGTAATTTTACCTTGAAAGTGAAAAGGAACTTTCATTTATAGTTTAATTAAATCCTATTAATTGTAGCTTTGTTATAAATGCGATCATAACATAATAGAATAATTTGTGAATTTCAAATTATTTTTGAAAATCACATTATTTTATTTTCACAACCATACAACATGAACATTCCCATTCAAAGTCAACTGAAATTTCTTTGAATTATATTAGATTATCTACAATATATAACAAATCATTTCTATAATTATCCCAAATTTAAATTATAGTTTATCTTGTAAATGCAATATTTTTCTCAAAATACTTTTTCATATCAATAAAATAATTCGTTTTGCGTTATCAATTTCTCAGACATATATTTATTATTTTTTTTTTTAAC
Organism: Dilophus febrilis; assembly: GCA_958336335.1. Classification (NCBI taxonomy): domain Eukaryota; kingdom Metazoa; phylum Arthropoda; class Insecta; order Diptera; family Bibionidae; genus Dilophus; species Dilophus febrilis. The sequence continues at coordinate 19,250,711 of OY284469.1, read as the reverse complement.
AAATAATTTAAATACCAAAAAGAAAATTTTAAATAAATAAATAAAATTCATTAAAAGTATGCGTAACAACATATCGTAACATTTATAGAAAACGTTGTAGCAAAAAAAAATATATCTAGATTTAAAAAATGTAACTTAAAAATTTTAAATTCATTTTTGCTGTTTGTGTTTATAAAATAAAATTTTGTATTTATATACATATTACATGTATATAAATAAAAGTATAAGATCCTAAATATATATATATGTATATATTTACATTTTTTGATTGATAATATTTTCAACATACATTAAAATTAATCTATATATATAAATTAAATTTAGAAAAAGAATTTTTTCTTCTTGAATTAAAACGAAATAATATAAAAAATGAATAAAAAAAAATCGTAGGTATTACGTTGTTCTGTGTGATGACAATATAGCACATATAAAATAAATTATAATTTTAATACACTGCTGTTCATTGCGCTGTTATACTATATATATAGAATATAGATGTATATAGAACTCTATAGAATATGTTAATTTATATCACATAATAATATTTAAATTGTGTTGGCGAATATAACAACATTTATCAAAATATTTTAATTCTATATGTGTGTAAATTAACATATAATCAAAAACGATTAGTTTTAGTCGACGGAACAAGATCATAATAACACAATTTAAAAAAAAGCATTTTTTTATTTTTTATTATATATATAAATAATATACGCGATATATTATACCTATACTATTCATATATAAATATTTAAGATATATCAACGAATGTTTATCTCAACATGTCTTACAGTATTTTTTTTTTAATATAGATAGATATAGTATAAATTAAAACTATGTTGATATTATAAAAATATAAAAAAGATTTCGTTTTAAATCAACTCTGAAATAAAATGGAAATTAATCTTTTTTTATTTTGTTTAACGTGTTACATTGAATGCAGATAAAACTCATAAGTATAATCGTATAATCAAATATAATATCTATATTATTTTTTTATAACGATTTAGTGTGTATAATAATATAATATTGAAAAAGACAAATGTGATGATTTTTTTTTTGGATTTGGAAGACCTACCATAGAGTGCGTATATGTATATAGCGATAGGAAAATATATATTTATTTTTATTTATTTATAATTTAAATGTGTGGTATTTAATTTAATGTATAAGCATATATTTATTATTATTTTTTTTTTATTATTAAAGAGATAATTTTTTGTTGATGAATGTTTTTCATTTTTTTTTATTTCGACTTCTTCATATGAAAATTAAATTTATTTGATGATATAATAAAGAAAATTTAGATTTTCTTCATCATTATAAGAAGGAAAAAAATGTTTTTATTTATTATTATTTATGTGCGGCAGCATCCACGAGACATTAACTCCAAATAGATTATTTTAATTTAGTTTAAATTATTAGATGATGATTTTTTGATAAATTAAATAGTTTAAAATATATGGTATAGGTTTTTTTTTTATAATTTAATCACATAATGTTTTTATTTTGGTGATTTAATGCTATATCTTTTTTTTTTTTGCTGAATGAATAATAATTTATTGCTATAATCATTTTATTTATGCGGATTATTCTATAATATATTTGTTTTTTAAATTATTTGCAATATGATCTATTGGTTCTATTATAAATTAATAATTTTTCTATTGATCCTTTAGATTTTTCTGTTTTTTCTGTTAGAATAATCCTTTTTTTTTGGTTCTATTGATTGAAATAACATTCTTGAATGAATCTAAATTGAAAAATAATGACTTACTTTTATATAATAAAATTCACAAACGATCATATAAATATTTATTATTCAATCAATATTATACAAATTATACAAACAAATAAGAAAAACGTATCATAAATCTTATTTCTTTTCTAATTCTATTGATCAATAAAATTTTATAACAATTTTTTTTGGAATTTAATTTTACTATAATATTATTTCTGAAAATTGATGAAAATTTCTTTTGAAATTCTCACATTGAAATAATTATTTCAAACATTAAATAAAAAAAAATTTGATTCTCTATTCAAAAATATATACGCATATAAACGCTTATATACATATCGCATATAATAATAAATATGTAAAAAATATCACATGCCAAGTATAACAAAAATATATTAATATTTTTGAAAAAATTTTGTATAATATCTAAAAAAATGTTTCATAATTAATCAAAAATATAGAATGTTGTTTTTTTTTGTGTCAAAAAACAAACAATATCAAATGCAATATAAAACATGATTATTAAAAAATATACAAACAATTTTTTTTCTTTTAATTTAATATACACATTTTTAATTTCGCTTTTGATATTAACAACATTTTATTATGATTATTATTATTTCAATAAAATTGAGAAAAAAAAATAACACTGACATAACAAAATTTCTAAAATATTTACATCTTCTTAACTCATAAATATACAATACATATTCGGGGTTATATCATCATATATAAAGCAAAAAAATAAATAAAAAAATATTCTTTATATAAAAAGACACACACAGAACAGAACAGAACAGAACAGAAAAATAATTAAAAAGAAATTATATATACGCATAGATATACACTATATACACATAAATTACAATGAATTTGTGTTTAGAGGTGACGTTTGTGAATGCGTGATCTTGACTTGACTGACTTTTTAGTCTATGTATATTATACATATATAACATTCAATTTGTCTAACTTTTTTTTTATTTTTCATATTATAAAACTGTTTTCCATAAGAATTTTCTTTTTTCAAAAACAAATTGAAATTATCAAAAAATGTACGCGAGCGTAAGCGGAAAAAAGAAAAGTGTATAAAAGTATAATATATATATAGTGTTAATTAATCATAATAATAATAAAATAATATTATGATCAAAATAAAAAAAAAATATCTTTCATCTTTCATCAAACGATCACTTTTCTTATACAACATTAAATTTAACTATAATAAACATTAATGTTTATCGATTTGTATGTATCAATTATTTATATTATTTTATTGATTAAACAAAAAATGTAGTAATATATGTATATAGTAATGCATTGAATGTATTGTATATTCTTCAACATCACCCAACAACATTGTAATGATTATATATAGAAAAGAATTGTATAGATTTTTTCGATTTTCCAAAGCATAATTAGTGCCGGTATATGTTCACAATACAGGAACTAATCATCTTACTTTTATCAAAAGGCTGAAGTTATTTATTTCTTTTTCAATTATTTCAATTTTAAAGGCTCTCATACACAAGCGTATTTAACATCACAATCATAACATTAACTATTCATGTAATATAATAAATGTGTAATCAATTACATATTTTGTTATTTATACTATTGTTTCATATAATATTTCAACTATTTTTATCCACTTATTTTCATTTACATTTCATTCCCTATTATATATAAACATATAAACTATGATCGAAATGAATGTCGCATTGTCGTAAAAAAGAATTCATATATTATTATTGTATATGAATTAATAGAATCGAATTGCATACACGTCAGTTAAAGTGTTTTTAGCTTCTGGATTATTATGATTCAGGAACACATTTGAATGTATATAGTTTTTTTCTGTTAGTTTTATAGCATTTAATTTATATATAATATATATTTTTTTATTATATTAATAATTTATTTAAATAATTTTGATGTAATATAAAAATTATTAGATCACATCATAAAATTGTGTGCCGATTTAAATTGTATATAGATGTACATTTGTAATTTTTATTGCATATACAAGAAAAAACATTTTATTTCATTAAATATTTATAGATTTTATTACATTTGCATAATAATAATAATAATAATAATACATTTTCCTGTATAGTTATTTATTTTCGTTTAATTGACAAAAAAAAGTTTTACATTAAATATTATAACATTGTATGTATATGCATTTGAAGCGCAAAACAAATATAATTATAATAATATATTTCAATTTAATTTATATTTTGTTGTGAAAATTATTTTAAATTAAAATATTTTATATAAAATTTTAAATAATTTTATAAATTTTTAAACAAAGTATATATTAAAATTTTATATCATATTTGATCTAATTTCTTTAATATTTAAAATGCATACGAAATTTTCTGCCGCGAATATATTTTCAATTTCAAATATGCGAATATAATAAAATGTTATCGTTTTTGTCGTATCTGACGTGAATTTTGGAAAAAAAAACTATTTAATTCCGTTTATTCTTTTAAATAAAGTTTAAATTATATATACAATTTCCATTAAACATTTTGCAACTTCGAAGAAAAATTATATGTACGCATCAGGAATAAAATAAAAATTTTTATAAATATAAAAATGATTTATTATTCATCACATTTTATTTAAATAATTTGCATATATACAGTATAATAATAAAAATATACATTTTTTTTACGTATTGCATTTTAATTGCAAACATATAAAACTTGAGAGAAAAAAAAGCATGGTTTATATAATGTGCATATAAAATTTATACATTTTCTTGCTTTATTTTTGCAAATAAAAATGTGTATGTTGCATATATGCGGTATATATATTCAAAATAACACTCTCTGGTTGGTTATTAGTTTTTTTTGTTTTGCTTGTGTCTTTTTATAAGATTATTTTACGATATTAAAATCTGTTAATAATATATATATTTATACGTTGTTAAATGCATTACATCTGACTTCGACTGTGTAACTGTAACATAATAATAATAATAATAATAATAATAATAAAAACTAAAAAACACAACATCCAGATCAAAGGGATTTTGTTTTTATGACCAAGTTTTTAATTGTTTTTCAAAATAAGAGAATAAATATAAGAAGAAGCAGAAGAAATAAAAAAATAACAAAAAAAAAAAAATAAAAAAGAATGGAAAGAAAATGAAAAATGATTTGTTATGATGTGATTTTTTTCCCTTTATACCATCATAATCAATGAATTATTTTGTGAATATGCATATTAAAGCTCTTCTTGAAGCTATATACCATCATGCATGTATATGAATACAAATTTTATGTGCATCATTTTATTTCCTTTTTGATATAGTTTTTATATTTATATATAAAAACTATACCATAGTAAATATGATGATTTGTTATGTTATTTTGATATTTCTGAATAAAATTATTCATTCATCAGTTCATAAAATATAAAAATATGGTTTTCGCTACTTTTTACGAAAACTTGTATTTAATATACAAAATATTATGTGTTAGGTTAAGCGTTTTTCGTATGTGTTGGATGCTCAGGACCTCTATTATCAAATAATATACCCCCTTCAATTGGGTTGACTGTATACAGCAATATATAATAATATACTAATTTAAATTAAAATGCATTTTTTTGTTAAATGTAAAAATATTTAGCATTTTTTATTATATTCGTCTATTATAAATTCAATGAATGTGTTGATAAATAAATATCTGTATATTATTATTTCATTAATATATGTAAATATAGTAAATGCGGTTTTAAAAGAAAGAACGTTTCATAAAAAAAATGTGAATACATCTGAAATATATATATATATATATATATATATATATTATATATAGTAAATACAAATGCAGATAATGTTTATACTTTCTAAACTAAATGTACAAGTATATAATATATGATTTAAATATATCAACTATATGCGCGAATATGTAAATTATTGTTTGTATTAAAAATGGACGAGTGGGATTTACAATAGTAATATTTTAAACATTATATTTATTTTTATATATATGTAGGAATGAACTGTATATATAAAGTATAATATATGCAAAAAATATAATAATTATTATAATTATATAAATAATAGCTTTCGAGTAAACTTTTTGTAGATTTATGAAAAAATTGGCAGTGGCTTAAAATTTCGCATACATTTATACAAAATCATCAAAAAATATCATACAAAAAGTTTTTCTTCGTTTTTACAGGAAAATGGCATATACGCACATTTTTGTTATTTGTTATATAATAAAAAAAAAGAAAATTCAATTTTCTTTTGGATCATACATACAATTTTTTGTTATGATCGAATGGTAATTCCATATTTATCTGTAAATGAATATTTCATATGGATATTTTCCTACACAAATATGTATATAATATATGCGGTCTATATAGAATCAGCGTAATTGTTTGTAAATCATATAAAGATTATAACTTAGTGTGTACTGTAGACATATAGACTACATTTTCTTAACATATATCATTTACGCTACAAAAATAAAATTATTTGTTTGTTTAAATATTGAATATATTTAACGAAAAAAAAAGTATAATTATTTTTATTTTATTTTATTTTTTGAATATAAATAGAACAATGTTTTAAAAAAGTCATTGAATCGGGTTGATTTTTTTCTATATATAAACGCATTTACCTATTGTAATTAATGAATTCATTATTCTTTAAAATATTTAAATACTTTATATAGGTGACTCTATTTTTTTTTTTTTACTTTCTTTGAAATAACTCATTTAACTTTATATTCACATTTTTTTGTATCTAAATTATTATGTTTCATATAGTTTTGCACACAATAATATAAGAATAAAAAAAGTTGACAAATATTTCAATTTTTTCTATACTTATATTCTTTTCTGCTACTTCTACATCATCACTAAAAGACATCTGCATATTTTTGATGGATGAAAATATAATGGTGAATAACCAAAAAAAATAAAAAAAACTTAATTAATAATTTATGGCGCCAATGATCTTATTAATTAAAATATTATAAATACCACGTGCATATACATATATAATTATATATATGTATAATAAAAAGAAACATTAAAAACATAAGACTTTCCCAAATAAAAATCCCTAAATATATAATGTATTATTATATTATATATTGAAATATGTATACTCCAACAATATATTGGGATACAATAAATATATATATAGGATCATCATCATTTACAATCATCACCTATATAAAGATGTGACAGCTATAATACAACAAAAAAAATAAATATAATACAATTTCATTTGTATTAAGATTTTCTTATTAAAATATATCTATATGAAAATTAACATTTTTGCCCAAAGACTATAGAAACACAGTATCTGCATGAAATAAACGTATATATGTATATGCAGACACCGCATAGTTTATAATATATATTTATATTAATCATTATAATATTTTATCTATATAGTTTTTGAATACTATATATTTATTTTTATTAAGATAATTTATAAATTAAAGAAAAAAAAATCATTTCTGTTTTCTTCTCCTCTTCTCTATATATTCGATATATATGCATATATTTAGATGATATAACAACTTGGGTCTAAAGGAATATGTATATATCTTTATATAAAAAAATATGTGTGTTTGTTCTTCGTATCTATAATATAATTTTCTATATAACGTGTCAATCAAAGAATTCAAATAAAATATCACTTTTCATTTATAAATGAGATTTTTTGTCAAATGAATGCTAAAAGTAAATTTAAATTTAAATTCATCCAAGACAAACATGTGTTAATCATCGTATGTCACTCAAAATGTATATGTACGTGATATTGGTATATACATTCAACTACGGACGGCGTATAATTTATATATTAATAATAATAATAATATAATATACTCTCGATGTACCAAAAATAACTCACAAATAATCGAAATCAAGTCTATAAGACACATTAAAGTTTTCGAAAATCTATATATTATATTGAAAAGTAAAAATAAAATTAAAAAAAAAAAATAAAACAACAACAAAATTAAAAACAAAATCTTTATAATGTATAATAATAATTTATAATTCGAAAAATAAAATAAATAATAAAATAAAAAAAAAAAAAACAAAACAACAAAATTAGAAAATGAAGAAGTCAAATATAACGCGTATTTATTATTATATATATGGAATCATATAGAATATATATATGCATTGAATGAATAACAGATTCAAAATGATATTATATATACATATGGATTTATGGTGATTTATCCGTTGCGTTCTGTTGTTATACATATTTATTCATCAACATATAAATGTTATAAAAATACTGAATATTTTAATAATAATAATTTTTTATTACAATGTTATTTGTTTTTTCTTAAATTATAATATGTTTGTTCCATTAATTAATGCTTGAAATAATTTATAAATAGTTAGATAGGATATGGTATTATTTTATTTTGTTATATATATGCAGGGTTAATAAAACATTATACAAATATATTGAATAGTTATAATGGAATTTAGATAATTTACCATAGATTTGTACAATAATTTGGTTAATAAGTTACTTAAAGCAATAGGTTTTTTATTGATCTATAATCGCGAACACTTTTTTTATCTTCTCTTTAGCTATGGTCTTAAATTTCTTGAAAAATTTTAATAAAATATTTGCTGCGAATACCGCATCTTTAATTACTTTCTATTCTATTGGATTGTTATTATATATCATATACAAATGTTTCGGGAATGCATCCATTATTGCAGATGCATATCAATATGTTAATCTATATTATCTCGACTAGACTATCTACAATTTTTATTTCATTTGCTACATAAAGAATATTGAAACATTTTTCAATTGAAATTATAAACTAAAAAAAAAAAAAGAAAAAATATAACCATTAAAAATAATAATAAGATATGAATGAAATATTTGAAATGTCTAAAACAAAATAAATATCTTTTTAATTTTGTTTTCAACAAATCGAATGAAATATTTTATTCATATCTCTAAATATATTTCCATATATTTAATGATATTTATATATTTGTTTTTTTTTCTTTATAATTTTATTTTAAACTACAAAAAAAAAAATACATAAAAATATGATTATATTTTTATATCAATAATATTTTAATGTATAATAAGAAATATGTTGACCCATGTTATGTATATATATATATGTAAATGTATATAGTTAATTGCATTCTTAATATATTTTTCAAAATAAATAAATTAAAAATTATAAATTTTATTATTATATCAATTATATATATATATTTTACAATAAATATATACATAGTATATAGTGATAATAAAAATAATTTTATGTTTATATGAAATACAATTCGTTAAAATCCTGCCAAGAAAGTCTGAAAAGCAGACGATATTTGTTTGTTGATTTTTAGATATCATTTAGAAACGCTTAAAATATAAGGATATTCCCGCATAGTATTTTGTTGAATTTCAAAGTAAATTTGATAAAGCTTACTTTACATTTAATTTCAATGTTGTTCTATATTTCTATTTAATAGATTTATTATTGAAATATCTATATATATTTCATGACCCTCACTATATTACATTAAAAATATATGTAGAATTATTGATAATACAACAAAATAAATACACTTTTAATATATATTTGTTATTAATTGTTCGTTGCACATAATTTCAATTAAAAGCTATACATATAATAATAATAATAATAAAAAAATGTTATCAAATACAATATTGAAAAATATAACAACAAATTCAGAAAAATAACGAATGAAAAATATTTTTATAAATGAATTTAATTTTTTTTTTTTTTAATTGATTGATTATAAATAATTTAACTTGTATATATAATACACAAATTGTGTGTGCATTGCGGTTATATTAATGTAATTTTTATGATAAAAAACGAATTACCTTATCATAGAAAAAAAATATTATTTTTTTATAAAGAAATTATTGTGTAAAATGTTTTTAATTTAATATGAAAAAATAAAATAAATACCTATATTAAAACAATGAAAATTTAATATAATAATAATAAAGAATATAAACATATTATATATTTTTTTACCTTAATGAAAAATTATTATATGTTTTAATTTTTATCGCAATTTAAAAAAAAAATAATATATTATAGATAATAGTATATAATATTAATAAATAAAGCGTTCCATTAAAAATTATATTTTTTTCTATTTCACATTCATAAAATAATAATTCTACATTGATTTGATAAATTTTCCATGAGATAATTTAATCAATTATCATACTTAAATATAGTTTATTTTTCCTCAAAAAAAAAAAAAGAAAACAAAAAGAAGAAAAATCTCATTTCATAAATACCACAAAATTCATTAATCTATCAACAACTGAGATCGATATAATATCTATTTAAAACGAAAAATATTTAAAATAATTATATTTTTTTTTTTTTTTTACTTAAAATAATTTCGATATACGTGTGTTATAATTTTTATTTTGGGTGTTCCGTATAGAAAAAAATGATTAAAGAGATGATGTGTAAATGAAAAATATTTACTCCTTTCCATTTATTGACAATTTTTTAACAAATATACAAAATATAAGTGAATTCTTCGTGTATCTATTTGAAAATTCACAAATAATATATAAGATAGATCTGTGAAAATTAATATAATTTACGTAAAAATATAAAAACAATATCATCATTATTGTTATATTTATAAAATAATATATCATCTATCTATCTATATATAAGATATAATTAGAGAGTTATATATATATATATAGATATAATCATACAACATTTATATATATAAATATAAATATAATCGAATTTTTTTACTAATGACTTTGAAATGAAAATAAATTTTATTTGCGTCATCCACATATATTCTTCTTATTGTATATGATATTCAAAGACAAAAAAAAAAAGAAATAGAAATAAATTATATTGGTATAAAATGTATATGATAATATAAAATATCTACACAATTATAACACTTTTTTTTTCTTCTTTTTTCTATATATAAATATATAATAATCATTAATTTATTTATCTGATCATATGCTTAAAACATTGGATGTTGAATATATATTTCGTATATTCGCGTATATTTCGAAAATTTTATTTTTTGATAGATTAACGAAAATGAATTTCTTTCAAAAGTAATTAATAATACAATAGCGAATAATACATTTTTGTTTTGCATATAGACGACTTATATTTGTAATCCATAGTTGAATATTCTCATTTTAAACAAGATTGATTTTAAATTTAATTTATATTTTGCAATATATACTAATCTATAATCAATATTCTTATCTATTTCAGAAGCACCAATAACACGACTACCGATAATGGCCAAAGCTGTATTAGATCTCTTTGAATTATTTAAATTGGTTGTATTTCGTGGTGGTTTAGTGGAAGTTATCAATAAAAAATTATGGCAAGAAATTATAAAAGGTCTTAATTTACCACCAAGTATTACAAGTGCTGCATTTACATTACGTACACAGTAAGTTTAATTTAAAATTTTATTATATATGTTTTCGTTTTTAAATGTTAAAACAGAGTTTAGATATATGAACAGAGAGGAGGGTATATGTTGTCCTAGGAAAATTAACTATTGATTTTGTAAATTTAAAAAATAATGAAAGTTATTTATTTGAATGTATAACGACTCCCCTATGATTTCGCCAAAACCATCCATTTATATACAGTTTATTATATACACGTATATATATCGCGTTAAAGGATTTCAAAATTGAAAATTTATTAATTTACATATCATATTATATTATACATTTATATTTATTTAACCTGAATTAATATTCAAAAAAAAAAAATAAAAATCACTTATTAACTATTTGTTAAAATAAATCTACCACGTAAATTATTAATATACATTAAATATTAAAATTATATTAATTACAAATAGTATATATTTTAAAATATATATAAGCGATTTCTCGCATATATACAAATTATAATTATAATTATAAATGCAAAGAAATGCTTTTATGTATGTAAACCTACTAAAATAAATGATGTATTATTTATATATTTAATATATATATATATATAATCGAATTTATATATGGAATTAATATTTTAATTTTATTTATTTTAAGAGTTTATTTAAAAAAAAAAACACAACAGCAACAACAACAATAAATTACAAATTATTTTTATTTTTCATAACAAGTTTATCATTTATAATTAGGTGTGAATTCGATTAATGAATATCTTTATATATATTGTATATATAAAGAAACATATAGAGTTGTTAGAGGTATATGGAAAGTTTTTGTTATTATAAGTCTATATATATTATTTGTATAGGTATAATATTGGTAATATGCTGATTAATAAATTTGTGTAATAAATATTGATATTGATATTATATAAAAAGATATTTCGCTCTCCCTCTATCTATTTATAATTGTATATATAAAAAAAAATATTAATTTATGACACCTTTTAACAAATAGCAATGTAAATTTTTTTCCATTTTATTTATTAATTATTTTATATTAAATAAATTTTAATACACAATTCTAAAATAAAAAAAAACAAATCTCTTTCGCACTAAAATAATATTATTATAATATGTATATATTAATTATATTTACATGTGTGTATGTTTTATCAATATATATATATTTGTTTAAATAAAATTGTGTAAAATTAATTGTGGTATTTCACAGGTAATATATAGTTATAGAAATACATCTATACAAATTATACACAAATTGATGAAAGATACACAAACACAATATATATATGATGTTATTAAACCATATATAGTATGTATAACAAACGGATTGTATGTATATGATGATGATGAATCAATGAATTAATCCATATTACTTATAACGGATCGTTTTGTTTTTTTTTAATTCAATTTATTTTTATTTTTTATAATATGTATATGTTAAAATAATTTATTTATTTTAATTATGATGTACACTCAATCTTTTATATTATTGAATATTTAATATTAAAAAAAAAACTGTTTGGCATTTACACCATCAGAATTGTATATAGTTATATCGAAAAATACACTTGATTAATTCAAGTATTCGGCTGCTGATATTGTTTACTCATCTTAATCATATCTTTTATGATGATTTTATATGAAATCGCTCTCCCTCTAATTAGTGGTTAAGATTGAATTGATTGAGTTTTGTTCAATATCAAATTTTTTGTTATTTGACCGATGATGATTAATTTTTTTTTATTTGATCACAAAAATCACAGGTATACTTTATTAAAATCTATTTAAAATGCAATTCAAAATTTGGTTCGATGTTAAAATAGATTTATTTATGTGTTTTGTATATTGGTATATATTTAAAAACAAATTTTACTCAATATATACTGCACATATTAAATTAGATAGATTTATTTCACATTAACATGTAAATTTTTAAGTATATATATTTAACTTAAAATATAATGTAGATATTTCTTTCTTATTGTTTATTAAATTATATATCTGCATATATATGATTGTTTTTTTGTGGTGTTGTATATATTATTTTACTGTGTGATGATGGATATCTGATTATATATATATATATATATATATATTGGTGATGTTTGTCGACAGATAAATTGGGAACTGGAATAAGTTCTCGATATAGGTTTATTGACAGATAATGATTTCTTAGACTTTTTACATGGATTTACATGGATTTATGGACATGGATTCGTTCGGGGAATATGAAGCCGTTTTTCGAAATGGTAATCTCATACGCTGTCGGAAAGATGCAGGAGAAAATAATTTTACTATAAGATAATTTCACAAATTCTTTACGAAGTTTGTGAAAACATTCATTTTTATTTTCACGAAAAGGAAAACGAAAACTTATTTAAGTTCCCAATATACAATATTTTAATTATTTACATATATTATATATATATAATATAATGTTCTAGCACTGAAAATGCAGCGGCAATTAATGGTTATTTTTTAATTTTTTTTTTTGTTATATTGTAAGTGATGTTAAATAGAAATAATATATTCAATATTTATAAATAATAAATGTAATAACAAATACAACAAGGAGAAATTAAATGTATAGATATTATTATTTATTTTATGTTTTATATTAATAATTATAATAATAATAATAATAGTATAATGTAAGAAAAATCTGTGCAAGAGGCTGTAAATATAAATAAATATGAATATGTAAATTATTTATTCCGTTTTTCTGGGATATTCAACTGCATTTTACCTTATAATTGGTTGTTTAAATATAGACATAAATGCAAACATTACACACACTCGCATACACAAATATATATTATAAATATTATAAAATAATAATAAAACATAGAAAGAGGAATAATTTTTTTTGTTTAAAACATAAATATACATTTTATTATAAATATTTTTTGTTGTTGTTTATTATTGTTTTTATAATATATTTTTATAGTAAAATGCATTATATTTTGTTTTAAATTATTATTGTACATTTCAAATTTATACATTATTTTTTTTTTAAATATACAGGCATATATTTAAAATGTTTAAATAATTTATTTTCTATGTGTCTGTTTGTGTTAATATACCCCTTTATTTTATTTTCATCATTTGAATATATGTTAATTTTTTATTTCTCGATTTATTTCTCGAACTCTTATAATGTTAAGGTTTTTTATTTAAATTATAAAAAAATTGTTATTATTATTATATTATTAACCCTTTGATTATAATAACATAATTTTATATTTTTCATAAAATCCAATAAAGTTTTAAAATTAGTAAAATTTATTAAAAAATCCATTCCTTATTTAATCCTTAATAAAACTTAATGATTTATTGATTTTTTTATAGTAAATTATATATTTATAAAATCAAAAATGATGTTTACTTTCCATTCAATAAAATTTTATGTGGGTTTTTTGTTATTGTTCAATGTGTTTTAAAGGTTCATGTTTATATATTGTTAAATAAAAACCAAAAACTGACATGATATTACTAAATAAAATATACGATGGTGAAAGGTTAATAATATTTTAATAAAATATTATATATTTTATTATTTAAGAAAAAAAAAATAAATATGAATAATATTATATCAATAAATACTAAGTTG